>JAQFYG010004609.1:0-10846 GCA_034694325.1 Entomobrya corticalis | reverse complement strand
TCCAACGACCGATATGCATAGCGTATTTACTCTCCGTAGAAAAGCACATGATGACTGCATACAACTATGCAGTGCCTACCGTTTTGAAAGCAGCGTAGCGTATCACATTTTTTGCGTGGGGTGAGATATATTTGCTGCATGTGGCCATTCGGGAATAAAATTGACACTTTTCGATTTATTAAGAATTGCACTACAAACTGACCTAAAATTCATGTCAAATTTCAGGTTTACCTTCTTGCATATCCCTCGTCAGTCCCACTGGTACATAGTATGATTGCACTGATGTGAAAATTAAATTTATTTGGTTTATCAAGCGTCTACTTCTGATTTTGCGTTTTGAAGACTAACAAAAGATTATTTTTAACCGTTCAAAACTTGTTTTATCTATTTTATGAGCAAAGGATTACCAACGGAGTTTGATAAATGTATCCCATCAAATTTATAACAACGATCATCATTAAACAAAACAAAAGCACATGGAATAATAAAATACGCTTAATTCTTTGAACAGTTTGCGTAATCATTGATCATTTTATTTACTTTATTGCTAACAATTTTATTTTAAAATTGCATTATTTTTTTCCCCATCGTGAAAGTTTTATAAAAACATTATCACTATTATGCATTAAGAATTTTGCAAAGTGGTGACGTCAACTGTTACTTTTAAAAGGTGCAAACGGTTTTTGTTAGGTATAAAGTTGGGAAAAAGCCATTTTTCGAGATACGGTAAAACATCATAGAAAGGGAGAGAAATATATTTCGAAGAGTCACAAAACAATTACATTTTAATTTTTCTAAGAATTGCTGCAGACATCCAATATTATAAAGACAAAACATCTTCAAAACAGTTTCCTTAGCTTGAAATTAGGATGCAATGATATTTATACGGACTTTTTAAAAATACATCCTCGATTTAGCCAATTTATGCATTTTCTGATAGATAAAGCGCTGGACTCTCAATCGGTAGGGTTTTCGAATGATGTGTTTTAAAGATACTGACGATTTATAATTTTTGAATTTTTGTCTATGTGCGTTAAGCATCTATGTTTAAAAGTTCTGAATTAATACGAGTTAATTTATGCATCGTCTATAAACATATTTAATCTTTTTCGTTCGTTTTTTAGATAAGATTGACGAACCATTCCAGAACTACATAAAATCATGACGTACGAATTCTTTGTGCTCTGCTGAAATGCTTGTTGATAACTATTTTACCACAGGATATTTTTAATGATAAGGTGATGTCAACAACCAATACAGTCATTAAATAACTATGGTTTTACTTACTACTTGAGTAATCTTGTATTTGTTATCATTAAGCTTAAAATTTTAATTTTGCATTTAAATTTGCACAAATTTAAAAAAAGAAGAATTTTTCGTTCGTTCTTTTAGGTTGGAATTTTTTAGTTTTACGAACAAAACTTTAAATACAAACAACTATATGTATGTTAAAATTACAGTAAAGAATTCGAAACAAAAAGTTACGACGGAAAAATAGCAAAAATAAAAACCTTCTTTGCATCAAGTTTATGCATATTAAGTGAAATAAGATTGCACTTTGTTTTATTGTTTTCCAATATGTGGAGCATCCGGTAAGTTTTCGAATATTTCAATCAGTCGATATTTCCAGTGGTATTCAAATGAGCGACAACAAACTTTATTTTAAGGATAAGCAATTGTCCAAGCTTTAATATAAAAAGGTTTCATGACCGTAACTCAATTCGTTTTCTTGCTCTGACTGAATACATCTCAGCCTTGGATTTTTAGAAGAAAAAATACCAGTAACGAAAAAACAAGCATAATTTGAGTTGGAACGTATGGATAATTTCCATGAAGCCTGGGTTTTTTCTTGGCCAATTTTTTATTTAATTCGAAACATACTGGCACTTTTATTAGCCTGACAGCAAGAGACAATCACTTAAATGGATACGTGTTGCAGAATCTGCTTACAAAAACATTACTTGAAACTTTGCGATTTAAAAAGTTTCGACGGAAGTAGTTTTGGCTGGGTTAGGGTAAGACTTTCAAACTTTTCTTTGAAAAGGTGCTACGTTTACTGGAAACACTTACACTACATAAAAAAAGACTTAAAATTGGGTCTTGTATAAAATCCGAAGTTTCAAAGACGACATGTCAATGTTTATTAATTTTACCAGAATTTAACAAGCTTCACATTCAAGGTCACGTAAGAGACTGTAAGCAAATATTAATAACGTCCAGTGTACCATCATAATAACAATCGCTTGTGGATTTCATATGTATTTTTTTGATTTCAAAAGCTTAAAGAATTTGTGCGTAGGAGCTTAAAATATTCCGAAAACTACACCGAAAAAAGTAGAAATTCGAAGTTTTGTCTTCCACATCCATTCTTCTTCAGGAAAAGGATGTCAGCCCTTGGTTATCGGTGAGAAATGTGTGTAAGACTTAAGAGTTACTGAGTTGAGCAAAAGCTTTACTTCAACTTGTTTCGTTGGAAAGATAAAAATAAATTAACACATTTGAAAATATACCGGATGCTCCTCGTACTCATCACCACCATCATAACTGTTAGCAATTAAATTAGTTGCAACCGTATTTTATACAATTTAGTAAAATGTGATGGAATTATTATAATCTTCGCAAAACATAAAATAAAATCATATTTTAATATAACGATGCAAATTGGAGGATCCTGGAAAAATGAAAACGAAAAGTGAGAAATTTTAGTTTTTTTGATGAAAAATGATTATTTAAAATTATGAAATCTGTACATAAATATTTGAATATTACGAATATTATCTAAAAAGGAAAATGAACTAAAATTGCATGACAAAGATGGTGTGTCTGTTTAAACATTTCTTAGCTCACTGAGAAGCAGTGAACAAGCAAGGGATACTGTTCTCGTTTACAATGTCAATACTATCATGCACAAAAAGGCACAATTAACAAATGAAAACAAAAATAAAAGCTACTTATTTTCATTGTGCTAATACAAATACATTCTATAATTGTTCGGATGCAAGAACACGGGTCATTAGATGTAAGAATTTGTTCCTTTCAAACGCCGTCTCAGAATTTGTAGTAGCAAAATAAATGGTCAGATGTTAGTTTGCTACGAAACCTTGTTATAGGAACAAATACTGAAAATAACTAATGTACATGCGAGTTAAAATGATGATGTGCTATACGTCTAAATATGAGTTCTGAATCACTTAAGAAACCGTTTTTGAGATAAATTCGCAGAACTGTTGCATGCCGGTTCTGTATTTTTTTAGTCCAAATTCTACATCCCGGGATTATATTTTCAACAGCTGCAATTATTTAGAAATAACAGATGGCGATATTTAAATTTGACAGGTACAAGGTCTGTTTGCTATTTATTCCTTATTTTAATACTCGCCTAAATTGGTTATCTTGATAGATCCTAGTAATTATGACATATTTGTAAGAATTTGGATACTTGGCGTTTTAGCGTTACATCACTTCATAATATAATTGCTTAATGAACATTTTTATTAGTACTCAAGAATTACATTAGGCCAATTTTTTCTGCAAATACTTTTTGTAGTCTACTTTCTACAATTGTGAAGACATTGGAAACTATATAGTAAAAAACATACAGGCATTTATTTAGCGATACAATATCTGAACAAAAGCATGTTTTTAAATTCTTTTTAAAAGAAAATCTGTATACTTTTAAAATTAGATTAAGTATATTACCAGTATAATATCGTTCCAGCCCATCAAACATTTCCATAATAATGGCAAACATGCCGACAGCAGCCACTGCTTTCCTTTGGAGAGATCTACATCAATTCAAAAACAATGCAAAAATGCTTCAAATCAATTCAGTTTGTCTTTCTTAAATGATCGGATACGCTCTCAGAATGTGTGCGGCCTAAACAAAGTTAACTACTAAAACAGAAATTCTTACACAAAGTAATTATTACCGCACAAACACCTTTCTGGATAAACTCTAAATTTTCCTCAACAATATTGCTCATATGCTCTATGGTATTCATTCTGGGATTAGAGTACCATTCTAATCTTGTTATATCATAGGCCTCAAAGTGTTCGTTTAACTAATATCGGCGTGAGACTACACATATTTTTTTGTATTGCTGGTTATATTAATCACGAGAGCTTGCGTTATACCTTATGCAATGTGATTCTTTTCTGTTCATGAATCTCTTAAGAGTTACAAAAATATATAAGAAATCTAGCAAGGAGATGCTCTACCAATTATTTATTCCGACATTGTTGACAGAACGGATGAAAACTTGAAACAACTACATGGTATACAGCTACAATGCAGCTACATTCCTTTATTGTAAAGAAAATATTGTAATTGCACTAAATTTCATCAGAGCTAATCACTGTGACATCACATGATGCAATGCCTCCAAGAATCTTTTATTTATTTTGTAATATGAATAAAAATTTGTAAAAAAATATTAAAATTAAAATGCATTTTACGCCGTGGTTTTTCTGTCTGAACAAATAGCCGCATATCAACTAGCGATACAATTTAGCTATATAACAATATATGCTTAATTTTGAAAATAAAATGCCAAACTTGTTGCACTACGTACAGCTACAATTAAAATTAGTTTGGAATGAATTCCCAGGCTTTTATCTCTTATTTTATCTTGCTCATTTGCATAATGAGATAAGAGATTTTTATCAACCTTTTTCGAGCTTCCTATTTGTATAATTTATTTTCCTTATCAAATTATGCAAATAGGAAGCTCGAAAAAGATTGAAAAAAAACCTCTTATCTCATTATGCCAATGAGCAAGATAAAATAAGAGATAAGAGCCTGGGAATTCATTCCAAACTATCAATAATAGTAACAGTAATGTTACATATCGTATAATTCAAACATTGTCATTAATAACGGCAATTTAGATATGTCTTTCGAATCAATAGACATTTCAAAAATGTTTAATGCCTCAAAACATTCTGTTCCAGTGAACTCAAACAGTTTCGTCATATCATTATATCTTGGTTAATTCTGATAATCAAGAACACGTCATTCATCTATGTCGTCAGCAATAACCAAATAGCAGGCACATATATAAATGTCGGCATTTAAATATGGCATTATTCAAAGTTAATTAACCTCGTTGTACTCCAATGTATATAAGGTGTAAGTATTCAATGGAATTAATCAGTTGTAGTAAGAAACTCTGCTAACCATTAATTGTTGGGAAAAACGTTTAAACTCAAATGCATCGGAAGTAACAAATAAATGAGCATAATACACTGTATCAATCACAAAACGTCCAATTTTAAAATGTAACGATGACGAAGATGCTTCTTGCCTGAAATAACTAAAATTCATTAATTAAAAAAAAGTTTCCACATTTATAAAGAATTAGTCATAATTAATGCGATTTTAAATTTTAAAATGTTTCATATTAAATTTATGCGATATTAGAAAAAATAGCATTGCAAAGATTTTGTGGCGTTAGTCCATTAAATTGACTGATAAAGTTGTAGGTGTCACCAACACAATACTACCCGATAATTCTGTTGACAGCATTTAACTTATTAGCTGATCTAAACTGATATGTGTCCAGTATATTTACTAACAAAAGTTTTGTACAACAATTGGAGTCTATCTATCTTTCAAAATCAAAACTAAATACAATAATTACAATAACAGTGTTTCAAAGAACTATTGCAATTTAACGATGCTATAGTTTAAAACAGATTATAATACACTCCGCAAGGAATATTAAAGATTAAAAGTTATTTATTTTTATCAGCCGTTTATTTTGAGTCTATACTACTTCATAATACAGAAAACAAATGATAGTATCTTAAACATTACAAACTAGTGATACCATGGTCATGTAGTTAATGCATGTGGGCATTTTTGAGTTTACTCCTAAAATAATATAGAAATCTATACAAAGCTTTTACAGTAGTGCTCACCCAAATGCTATATGTAATGAAAAATATGTTGCATCGAATTTTGGTTTTTTGTTTACACTGGATTAAAAACCATCAAAAATTATGCTTAAAAAGTAAAATTTAAGGTCCGGTCGCAATTCAATGTTTTACGGTAGGAGGTCCCAAATTCCAAAAAAGTCTCTTTTTCCTGCTTTTTCCAAAGCCGCTGGGGGTTACAGATTTTAGGGCACAGAGCAGAACATTGGTTCAAATATGCTAATTAAACCCCTCTAGGGGTATCTTTTCGAATTTTGTCAAAATAAAACTTTTAAGCGAAATATTTAATAAAAAGTGGAAATTACCTGTTTTTGACCAAATTTATATGAATATAATCGAATAAATTTCATGGTAGCAAAAATCTTTTTTGAGCGAAATTTTTTCAAAATTTTTTATTTTGACAAAATTCAAAAAATTGCCTTTAGAGGGGTTTATTTAGCATATGTGAACCAATTTACAGCTCTGTATCCCAAAATCTGTAACTCCCAGCGGCTTTCAAAAAAGCAGGAAAAAGTGACTTTTGATGGTTTTTAATCCTGTGTAAACAAAAAACCAAAATTCGATGCAACATTTTCTCATTACATATAGCATTCGTGTGAGCACAGTAGTTTATTCAAATTACTGTTTGATATTTTGTTGTATTATTGCATTACTGAACTATTTACTTGTCCAGAAAATTAGTAACCAGATACGAAACATTTTTTGAGGACGAAAAATGTCTTTCGGCGTATTAGCGGAAAACGTTTATAGTATTTTTTACACATGTGGAATCCATTTCTTTCAAAATGGTTGTTGCAAACTTTTACCAGTAATATGTACCCGTGTTTAATGCCACAAAATTATTAAAAATCCTATGAACGTTCATTTTTTCTTGAATACTTTCACATGGCTACTTTGCATCTGCTTAGTGCTTTATGATACACTATTAAAAAATGGATTATTGCAACGAAGTTGGCAAGCACAAAAATTATTATTCTGGTGAGTGGTGGTTCAGCTTATCCAAAGCCGTGTCTTGTTTTAACCAACGCGGAAATCTGATAAAAAAATCAATTAATAAGAAAAATTACATGTCGCCAGTAGTTAACGTAAAACGTTTTCTGAAAGAGTTCTGTAAAGATGCATCCAAGCCTTTTATGTATACATATTACAAGGAACATCCATCCATAGCGAGGTGGCTAGAGTTTCTGTCTCTAGTAGCCGAGGTATGGGGTTCGAATAGCAATTATTTAACAAAAAGAGTGCATTCTAGAGAAGTATCATGATTGAGCAGATTGTGGTGAGGTTGTATGGTAGTGGACATGTTCACTGTCCATCGAGTGCTCCTGTCTCGTCAGCAGTAGCAGCACCTTTGGATAGTGGAATCCTGGACCTCTGTACTAATCTCCGCTAATGTTCTGCTCTTCGTGTGCTTTTCAACGATATTAACTTATCTACAAATTTGCATACTGTAAAGTGTATATGGTGAGTGCGCAAAAAACCCTAGTGTGTTTAGTCGTCTGGGCTGATTTGAATGTTAATCAAATCGGTTCCTGACACAGATACGTAGGTTTTTTCCGTCAAATAGGGCAGATTTTCAGTGGCTGTATCTTTACAGAAAAACATTATCATATAAAAGCCTGTAAATCAGTCAAAGGATAATTTTGTTGTCTATCATAAAAATGTCGATTTAAGCTCTTTCGTACTTCTCCATTGGATTCACAACAGAAAACATAAGCTAACTTGAATTTTACAAGCGCTAATATTTGTGATCAGACCAATTTTGTTTGACTTTTCAGAACACATTCTTTGCAGATTAAGATTATTTGCTTCCAAAAAGTTTTAACTTGTGATGATCAAACCATTATGAATATAGCGTTAACATAGAAAAGTTTCAATCACATTGGCTGAAAGCTGGTCCACAGCCTCCAGAGTAAAAATCAGTTGCACCTGAAAATTCTTATATTATGGCTCTTACATAAAACCTCGACATTTGTCACTGACGGCATCGTGGCTCTTGTCCATCAGTGAAAAAATTGTGAAGTGCTTAGAGATTATTATGTCAAAAAGTAAAATAAAATTTGTTGATCTATGTTAAAACGAGACACTTGACAATAAAAAGCTGGTCACTTTGACGGAAAATATGACATATTACAAGCATTGTTCCTTGTTATTCATATTTGAGGATGTTTGGCATATAAACATAAGCAAGTTTTGTTTGATTTCAAGATCAATGCCCATAGAGTTGTTGTTTTTTAGAGTCTTTCATAGATATTTCTTTTAAAAAGTCCTATTGATTATAGCAAATTCCAAAAGCGGAGATTTATAAACAGTAGAGTGATAAACGCAATGTTTATTTTGAAAAAATGTTTTTCTATGGTGGATAATTTATAGCGACAATATAAATGAAATCGTTCAGAACATTGTGCATATGACGTACACTTCTTATCCACTTTCTGACTTTTAATCCAAACGATTTTTATTTACTTCCCGACAAATTTTTTGAAGTGATTTAAAATACTTCGTAGTATTCCTTCTTTCTGTCAATACATTTTAAAAAATTTCAGGGCATAACAATAATAAAAAATTTAATATAGAACAGTCTTCATTTGTGTTATTCAGATAGTTAAAGCTTATCTATAGTTTGGATAATATTATGTCGTCATTTGTGAGAAAAATTACTTCTTGAATGTTTCAATCATAAGGGTAATGTTGACAATGAAAACGAATACATTTTTGCTTAAGTGATTACGTATAGCTAACATCTGTCTAATGAAAGCTAAAAATGCAAAAGCGTTTGCGAAATAAAAAACATAATCCAGTTGCGTTGCCTTTGGAAAAACCTAGGTAAAACTTATTCATTTAAAACCACTTATCTGCATGTAACAATTTATGAATTTGTTTTACATTGTATCAAGAATATATATGGTGACAATAATATCACCCTTTCTAGTTGTTTCTTGATAAAATTACTCAATATAGGTATTGACAAAACCAAATCTAAGTTATAAAAATGCACAAAATACTGTAAATTTTTCCGTCTTGGCGTTGATGAATCACTAAAATCCGAATTTCGGAATTCGGACTTGATTGAAATTATCAACCGTTTCTGATTGAGAAGCGCAAATTTTGTCTCCTCTAAATGACGAACTTATAAGTACCTGACAACAATTTGGAATCCTAATTAGTGTATGTTTTGAGGCGACTGTATTTTATAAATAAAAACTTAAACACTGTAATATTTTATGACATTACGATTTTAATATGCCGTTTTATATTATTTTAATTTTCTTGTCATCGTGATTAAGATTAAGGAACATCGTGCTCTGTCATAGGTCACCTTTTCATAAAGTTTACGTGATTACGCTTGAGAGTTAAAACTTAAGACTTGGAAATAATTGATGACGAAGAATTTAATAACAATGATCACTTGACTCTTTGACCTCAATTGACCCCAGGGTTACGGGGTCAACTATATACAGATTTAAGCTAAAGAGCTGAAACTTAGAACATGGGGGTAATCAACGTCGAGAAATCCAATAAAAATAGTCGCTTGACCCATCGACCTCAATTGACCCCAGGGGCGGGGGGTCAACCGCATATGGACTTAAGCTAGAGAGCTGAAACTTATAACATGGCTGTAATCAATGACAAGGACGTCAATGATAATAGTCACTTGACCTTAATTGACCGACGCAGCATGAAGTCAACCGTTTTCAGACTTAAGCTATAGAGCTGAAAGTAAAGACATTGGGGTAATCAATGTTGAAGAATTCAATGAGAATGGTCACTTGACCCCTAGACCTCAGTTCATTCCAGGGGCACGGGGTTGACCGTATACAGACTTAAGCTAGTGAGCTAAAACTTGATACATAAGGATTTTCGATCTCGGGGAATAAATGCCTATTGGCATTCTGAAACTTAGCGGGTTTTATTTGCTATCCAAATACCGTTAAGTATTTTTTTTAATTGAACAACTTTATCGTCATCTAAAAGTCGTTCAAAACGATACGTGACATACAAAACCTTCACACAGAACAGAGAAGACAAAAAAAGCTTTGTTCTGTACATTTAGTTGTCCTTATTTAGTCCATGCTGATTCTTGTTGCAATGGTTTACTGTCTGAACTTGTTCAAGCATATTCATCGGAAACAGAATCCTTGTTTTTTTAAGTAGATGTCAGTCCAAAGAACTAAACAAAATAAATTTGCTGCCGTTTAGATTCAATTCTGAGGTTCTAAAAATCTGACCAGATTCGATTTTTTAGTAGTATTTTTTTAGATTTTTCCGATCAATTATTTCTGAAAACGTTAATCTCGGGACCGGGAACTATGAACAAAAAATCAAGATTACATATCATGAAGAAAATTCAATTATAAAATTAAAAATGCGTAATAAAAATTATAAACTTTGAACTTACTAGAAAGCTTAAAAGATGTTAGCTGATACATTTGATCATGCTAGAAATCCCATTGACACTAGGAATTTTAACGTCAAAACGAGTAGTCAAACATCTTTAAAAATTTAATTGAAGGGAATAAAACAATCGACAGCAAAACTATTTACTAGCTTTTAGCTGGAGCCACAATCAAAGTATGATATTCTTGATGCATACACAAGACCAATTGCAACTTAACAGCTTTGATTTTTTTATGAACAGTTTTTAGAAATTAAAGATTAAGTAAGTTCTGATATAAGCTTGTTTCAATTTCTTCAAAATGACATTTATTATCCAAATATGGTCACAAAGCGAATCTACTACTTACTAGATCCAATTGAAAAAATATGCAAATTATGCGGTTTCTCTTCCCTGATAGATTAAAACATCTGCTTCCGGCTTTGTCACAATTCCGTATTTTGTTTCTTTTACGAAGAACGGAATAACTGATTAATTGTCAATGACGTGGTATGGGCACGGCATATATACATATTGCTT
>JAQFYG010004608.1:0-10848 GCA_034694325.1 Entomobrya corticalis | reverse complement strand
GAGAAATGTGCGCAACAAACTGATGAGGTGAATTGCGGATGTTACGTGATCCATTTTACTGAGAATTTGTTGGCTGGAAAAACGGAGACTGAGGCAAATTTGAGGAGGCTTGGGAAAAATGAAATGGGAAAAATTAGGAGGAAAATTGTTAGAGAATTGCTGCCGACTACGAAATTAGGGAAGCAGATTTTGGAAGCGATTACTGAATAAAAAATTGTACAAATGTTTAAGATTATTGATCAGTTGTAAATAAAATATTTTTTTTGTTCCCATAATTGAATGTTTTAGTTATATTTGATTTATTCACAAATATTCATTATGTTAATATAAATGTTTTTTTGTTTTTGAAATTGCTGTATCTAACATTTTTTAAATATATCAAACACCCAAAATGCACTAAACTGTGAACAGCCATTTGGTGGGAAGGTTTTTTGAAAACTTTTCCACGTGCAAATTTCTTGAAAGCTGATAATTTTCACGAAATCGGTGTTACGTGTAACATGCAAATAATATTGTCTTTAAACAAAATCGGCACGAGGCGCCAAAACATGTTTCGACGTCTTTCTTTTAAAAATAGGTCAAACGAAAAGTAAATTTTGCTGTTATCGTCATTGTTGACTATTGTGAAACGTGGTTTGTTTTATGATTTTATAAAATATAATATTAAATTTAGTTGTAAATTTAATATGCGACGTTGAAACCGTAGTTGACTGAATTTCTTGATGTCAAAATAATTTTACGTGACAAAACACGCAATTTGCAAAGTTATTTTAGTACGAGCTTAATGGGAATATTTGACACAATGTCAGAAAAAATGTCCTTTGTTGAGATGAGCGGTTTTTACTACAAGTTTATCACAAGTTTTAGATTTAATAAAGGTTTTTCAGCAGTGGTTATACTCTTTGCTTCAGTAATTGTAGTTTTTGTGGTAAATAGGTTTAAAAAATCAAAGAGGAAAAGAACATCAAACAGTAATATTCCGACACTGCCTTCATCACTACCAGTTATTGGACCTATGCTTCAAGTTGTTCAGTATAGAAATGGTAAGATCTACATTTAATTTTTAAAATAATTGTAAGTTTGACAATAATAAAAACACATCAAATTATATTCCATTTTGTTAATTAAGAGATAAGCAAACTGTCAGAAATATGGGACCAAAATTACGGACCAATTGTAAAATTTAGCTTTTTTGGACAACCCGTTGTCGTGATCATTGACCCTGCTATGCTCCAAAAGTTACATTCCTCCACAATTGCTGGACATCTGGAAAAGACGGAAGCAGTTTATTCCAAAGTTTTTGTGGGTGTGTCAGGAAAAGGGCTGTTTGTATCAAAAGGTTACAATTTAAAACAAATCATATAGTTCCTATAAAGTTGAATTTTATTCAAAGTTAAAAAAACTAACTTTTGTATAAATAGTGGAGCAATGGACTCATCACAGAAAACTACTAAACAAAGCTTTTAATTATCAATCACTGAAAAGTTATGTCACCGTTTTTAACAAACATGCCAAGAAACTAGTTTCCGATTTGGATACAACATTATTGAAAACTGACAATAAATTCGGTAGAACAGGCGTAAACAAAACTTTTGGATCAATGTTGCATGCCACGTGTTTGGAAGTGATTAGTGGTGAGTTGTGACTACAAATATTATATATCATGGACACGATTTTAATCACTGAATAATAATTTACCTCTATTTATTTTTTTTGAAGAAATCATACTAGGAATAAGCTTGGAAGCTGCTTTAGGAAGTAAAGAAGTCCATAATTTTTACGAACATTTTAATAGGTGCATATTATTTCGTAATTTAGACACGTTATTATTTTAATTTAAAATTACATTAAAATGATAATTAATTAGTCATATTTGTCATCAATATTATTGTAGAATAAGGGAAATTGTGAGTGCCAGATTCAATCAACCATGGCTTTTGCTGGAATTTATTTGGAAACTACATCCATACAAAAAGGATTTGGATGATCGCCTGGAAAATATGGAGAATATTTACTACAAAGTAAAATTTAACTGCATTTAATAAAATCGATATAAAATACCATAACATTTTACATTTGGATATTACACTTTTTATAAATGCATAGGTCATGGAAAAGCGTATTGGTGAAATTACAAGATCTAATTTGTTAAGTGAGTCATCAGAAGAGCATCGGTCAAAAAATGTATTAGAAGTTATGGTGGAGGCTAATTGGTCTAATGATGAGATTTTGTCGGAAGCTGCAACATTGCTTCTTGGTGTAAGTTTAAATCAAAATAATTATTTACGTTTTTGGGGCAAGTTGAGATTTTTTGGAAAAATTTAGCAATCTTTTCTAAATAGGGCCATGAAACAATAAGTGTGGCGCTCTACTTTCTCTTCTTTTTATTGGCAACTGAACCCGAACATCAGCGGCAATGTCAAGCAGAAATTGATTTGTTATATGAGAGCTTGGAAAGTAGAAATGAAGAAATTACTATTGAATCTTTGAGCCAATTAAAATATTTGGACAGATGTGTCAAGGAAGCACTAAGAATGTTCCCTACTGCGCCGTTAAACTGGAGAATGCTTGAAGCGCCGTTGGAGTTAGGCAATGATGTAGTTGTTGACCCTGGAACAATTATAGTTTATTCTTTATGGGCGCTGCATAGAAATCCGAAATATTATGAAAATCCAGAAAGATTTAAGCCGGATAGATTTCTTCAAGAAAATTGTAGAAAAAGGACGGCTCATGCTTATCTTCCTTTTTCGGCGGGAGTACGGAATTGCATAGGTACTTAAATAATTGAAAGTTGAAAATGGTATAGTTTTTATTTTTGTTTTATAATTTTGCAAAAATTGTAGGTTGGAAAATGGCAATGCTGGAACTGACTACAATTGCTGCTGTGCTTCTTCGTCATTTTAATATTTTAACAAATGATAAACTGGAAGATATAAAAATCAACTTTAGTTTCACACTTTGGCCTACAAAAGAGCCTAAAATTAATTTGAAAAGACGTATTTTATAATTATTTATCATAATGTTTACATGTATTTTTATAATTTTTCATTTCAACTTGTGAAAAATATATAGCTAGATATTACTGTGTTGATACGATAGTAAAATAAATATATTCCATTATATATGACGACACTGGTGCTAAAATTTTGATAACGATTCCCTTCCAACTGGTAAATATTGACGCCTCTACTACCAAAACTTCAAGTAGCTTTCGCCATCTCTCTTTACAATGCCAATTTTCTATACAAAAATGATTACAACCTTAACAAATGTTCCTTTAAAATACGCAATTACAAATAATATCATCACTTTGCTGCTCATACTTCTTATAGTATGTCTGATATTATTGCATTTATTTTTAATACGCACATCTTACTCAAGCGGCAATTGTTTCCGACAAAATTAATGACTGATGTGGGGACAGATGGACAGACTTATCTTTCCATACAGTACCAATCTGGAGATTCCCATGTGAATTGTGAATCCTACATTTTTATAGGTAGACATCAGCAAAGCAGATCATATAAAAAGTTCACATCTGTGTGCTCAGCTCCTCCGAAAAAATTTCTTCCTGATGATTTCGGTTTTTTCATCAAAATACTGCATGCGCCCACTTGTTGTCACTAGGGAATCCCAAGTTGGGATGGGCCAAACAAAACTAACACGCAAAATATTCAACAATTTGGACATTAGAAAACGAACGTTTTATCAAGTATCCCCATAAAATAATTAATCTCGAATACATTTTAATCGTAAAAATTTATACCAGAATCAGACAGTAAAAAATAAAAAGTCCAATCAGGTTTATTGAAAAGTTTCAGAGTATTTTTCCATGAATCAGGTCGATAAGATGGAGGGACAAGAATCAATTGTCCCAACAGTTCCAGACAGCCTTTCAGAGAAATTAGAAGATGAATCTACAACCAAGAACGAAGTGCATCCTCTGAAAAATCCTGTGGTAAACTCACAAAAAAATAAATCCTCAAAACAATTTCACTTAGTTAAGATTTTTAAGGAAATAAGGATTTTTTTTCAAATTTAAGGTGTTGACTAGGATGTTCAAGCTTTGTCCGAAGAAAGTACTTGCCAAGTTTCGCCTGGTCTCCAAAGAGTGGTACCAGCTCTCCCACTAATCTTGGCGCTCCACCGTCAAAATAAAATTTTCATTCATTCATTTCATAGACAAAGGTGAAGACTTCTTTTGGGAACCGACTACTTCTGCCTCCCCCGACACCTCCACAACCCTCCAAAAGTTTCTTAATTATGTCAAAGAGCCTGTTAATGAGTATTTATCGAAGCCCTTTCGTAACTTTAATCTGAAGTTATGGGAACTCAGACAACTGGGTAATGACATGGAACAGTTTATCCTACTTTGTTGTCCACTTATAAAGGTTTTGTAGGTATCCCACTGCCAAATTCATGATCTTAACGAGATTTTCTGTTCAAATGGTTCCCAAGTCTTCAAAAATTAATCCTTAATACAATGAGAGTCCAATACAAAAGGTTGAATACACCACCACCTGAACCTGAAAAGTTCATAGAGCCTGAATACGGTGAAAACAAGAACCTGAAATATCTGAAAATTGATATATCCGAAAAAGAATTACCGACAAGTTGGATGAAGCTATTTAGCCATTATCCAAATTTAGAAACTTTTAAATTATATATTGCTTTGAACTCGTTCATTGAACCAATGCTGAATGTCATAAACATCATAAGAAAACACGATCCAATGAAATTTCAAATCCGAAATTTGGACCTGTTCAGAGTCACTTCCAAGTACTCCCAAGATGTGATAACACCTGAAGAATTTAGTCTCTTTTGTAATGCCCAACTACCTCTGGAAAGTTTGACCCTTAACTTTAGCGTGAATACCGACTCTAAGCATTTCCACGACATTCTAGAATGCCACGCCACCTCCTTAAAAAGGCTACATGTTTATCGGCATTCCAAAACACACTACAAACTACCAACAAGCTTTCCCGTCGGTGTTTTAACTTGATAATCTCGAGGAATTAATCATTACCTCTAGATTTGTTGAATCCTTAGCTTTGTCAGATGTACTCCAAATGTGGAAAAACTGCATGTTTACGATGATGAGGGAGATATCCCAATGGACATTCATACAGAACTTTTATATAATTCGAGTCTCGAATTTCTGGGCAATATGAAACTTAAAAAATGCACAGATTTTATTTTTGAATATTAAACGGAACAAGATGTTTGATGAATTTACTACCAAATGTTGAGAAGGTTAGGATGACAATGGATGGTGACCAATTTAGACTCGTTTGTGAATTGTGGCCAAATGTAAAGGATTTGGAGGTGCTGGGAACTATGGTTGAAGATGACTGGACTCAGCCTGGAAGACGTGAATGCATTTAACACAAACCGGAAGAGAATCATTTGCCCGGTTGTTGCTTATCCAAATATCACTGACCTTAAACGTAAGTTTTCATCTGAGTTTAAGTACAATATATTTGCCATGTGTTAGTTGCAAGTTAATTTGAATTTATGTGTGGGGGGACTTTGTAGGTCTCCAAAGATTCAAAATGGGCAGTTTTGATGTAAGACGCTTTTGCCCAACAAATTTAGTGGACTGTCCGGCTTATCATGGGTTTTTGAATCTACGAAATCTCCAGTCTTTACATATTTCCAGCATAGCGGTAAGCGATTTTTAGTAACAAAATTTATTTGTTGTGGAATGAGTTTTTAATTGATTTGATTGTAATTTTAAAATAGTCGAGTGATTGTGTGAAGCGTTATTTTAAGTGGGATTCATCAGAATCAGAATACGACTCAGATAGTGTCTCAGATATCTATGAATTTTCAGATTCAGATTATTATTAGTGAACGCATATAGAATATTCCAATTACTGGTCACCAGTTAACAGTTTCCACAATCACATTTCTTAAAAAATGTTTCTTAAATACCTATTAATATTAAATTTTATGCTGTACAAACATTTTAATGGTAAGAAGCCTATGGGATAATATTTGTTGTATTTTGTAAATAGTTATTCATTATTTTTAATTTTATTTTCATCATAAGAAACTTAAAATATGTCAACAATATTATATACTATGCTTAAACACTGTGCCTTGTCGTTAGTTAAGCAAACGATTTCAATGTCATCAAGTCTGTTGTTTATTTTCAAGTTATGGTTCGACAACGTCACACACATGTCGTCATCATTAAAACTGTAATTAATAAACAATTTTAGGATTCAATAAATATTCTCATCACAAGCAAAAATTACCATATATATAGTGCATATGGCCTTTGCTCCATAGGTGGATTTCCTGAGGTACTCGCACTGCATATTATTCATAATATATTATTTTTTGGTCAAGTACTTTCAAACACAAGCTTTCAGTGCACATTCATTCTGTCGTGCTATCATAATAATATAAAATGTTGATGAGAAAATAACAAAGCAAATAGGTACACATTTTATCAACAAGTTGCACAAACACTTGTTGGAAAAAGGTTAAATGCAGAATTAGTAGGTATAGGTACTTTTGTACACCGAACGAAATGCATTTTATATTCCATTTCATACGGAATCGTTCATTATGTTCGTTGGTTTCATTGTTTTCTCTGAGAATTTTTATATATTATATGGCCCCTGCCACTCCGGTTGTGTAGGAGTTTCTATCCTTTTGATTTTACCAAGGCATAATATCAGTGTGCTTGTCTGCTTAAAGGAAAAAGAGCCATTTTTAACTTGCGTCATATTGCAACTTTAAAATCCTGCTCCGTCCGGCCGTGGACGCTATAACTCCAGAACGGCTTAAATGATTTTTACCAAATTTTGTGTACACAATATATAAGTTTAGAGAAAGAACCTTACTAATTTTGGGGTCTGCAGGTACTCGTTAGGATCCTGATTCAGGTGCTTGCATGCTAACTTATATGACAAAAGGTACGTATGGTACATGATTATATCTTAGTACTTTAAGAGCAATCCAAATATGTGAACATAATTTTAAAATTTCTAACGATTCTTGACAAAATAGCCGTTAAACTTTGAAAATCGATTCTTGCTGTAACTTGCATGTACAAGTTGTACGACACATGAATATAACTCATTTTTCACGAGAAATCCAAATTGGCTAGGTACTGTTGGGTAACCGTTACGTAATTAAATAGTAAGTATAATTAAATATACAGTATAATAAATTTTGTTTCTTTACTCAATCTGCATGGTTTATTTATCATTAAAATAGTTTTTTACCAAGAAAACGAACATGCAATATAATTTTTCCAATCTGACGTGAAATATTTTTACTACACAAAGAATACTTGTGTTGTGAAGATATAAACTTAAGTGCCGATCAATTTTTCATGTTCAATAATATGCGTCAACTTGGAATTATCGGTTTGGAGTACTCACGGCTCACTCTATGATATGACAATAATGTGACACTGCAGAAACTATCATATTTTGGCGTTGTTTCTTCTTCTTTCCGCAATCGACTCATTTATAAATTATCTTCTCTCATCTTTCATCATCGCATCTCATAAATGACTCATTACAGTTACTATTATTAATACTTTTTAACTGAATCCACGGGCTCTTATCTCTTATTTCATCTTGTTCATTTGCAATAAATTGATAACAGTACATTTTGAGCTCCGTTATTAGTTTTTTATGCACAAACTCGATTTTCCTAATTTCAATTATGAATAAAAAACTGATAATTGAGCTCAAAATGTACTGTTATCAACTTATTGCAAATGAGCAAAATAAAATAAGAGCCTGTGGATTTAGTTAAAAGTAATAATAATAGCATTTGCACATCATAAGAATATTATTGCATGGAATGGTCAATATTTATCATGACGGCATGCAGAATGGCACGGCCATCACTCTTTGTAGCACCGTTTTAGATCTCAGAAAATGGAAGTTAAATTATCATGTTATAAAGAAGTAAAAGCAGTAAGTATTCAGTCAGCCTTTACTGTCATGATAATAATCCTTACAGAAAAAACTACCATAATTTTGTATTTTTAAATGACGATATTCAAGTATGCAAAATGAGACAAGCATCAACTGGTCCAGTTGTTAATGGTGAAAAGAGGAAGGAAGCTGAAAAATTTTAATCTAAATGGAATTGATAAAGATCATATTATTATCCAAAGATTGAGGACAAAAAACCTGATGCCTTTACCTTCTTCCATAGTAAGGGAGTTACCACTTACTTTAAATATGAATATTCGGTATTTACTTTGAGATTAAAATAATTGGTCCTGTTATTGTAAGTATCAAAATAGAAATACACTTTAATTTAAAAAACTATAAAAACTACTAAACTAAAAACTAGATTATAAAAAACTTGTTATTAAGAAAAATTTCCATTTTTCGAGTTTTATAATTATATTTGTATTAATAAATGTAACAGAGATAATGGTTAAAATTTGCTAAATTCTTTATTAAGGTAAACTCCACAACAACAAAGTAATTTGCTGGAAATTTAAAACTGTGTAGCCAGACTGGTACGTTCTTGTGGTGAATACGAATTTGAACACGCGCGGTACCAGGCTGATTCCTACTCTGCAGCAAGGCTGAGGTAAGACCTGCAGCAGACATTTTTGGTTCGCCCCCCAGCAGTCACTGCAAGCTTTTCGAAATCGCACTAGACTTGGTAGAGCTCGATTTTCCGTGTTTATACCCCTTCAGCTGACACGCTCCTTGCCCATTAGCACAAAGATATGATTTTTTTTAAATTGACGTAAACTCAAAATTTCAAAAGTTCTACAGTAAAGGAGTCGTTATTGGGATGAGCTGAAATTATGTATCGGTAAAGTAACTTGTTGCATACTTATTCAGTTAGCTCAAACGCTTTACACATTTAAGGAGTTGCCATGATTTTGGTCTAATTGTTGATAAGCAATGAATAGCTAATTTAAGTTAAACTTAGGTAGGTTTAGGCCGGGTTAAATCCGTCACAGTCCTATAAAAGTTGCTTTACGTACGAATAATCCACAGCAAACCGTTTATAGACAAACTGTAGGATATTTGTAAATGCAATAATATGTGGTTGACAAAATACTTGATTTGCCAACAAATCAGATCAAAACCAATTTATTTTATTAAATGTATCTTATATATTGCTGCATAAAAAGTTTTTACGACTAAAATAAATAGGCAAAATTTCTAATTATAAGATATCATCTTAACTCTGTAATAGGAACTGCTTGTTTGAGTTTGTGCGTGGCTATTAGAATAGGAAAATCAGTAAATATCCATTTTAAAATTCATATAAGAGCATTTATGGAATAGAACAAATAAAACTTTCGAAATCAGAGAATATGCTTGGTTACATATTATGTACTAAAAAAAGCATCTTACATAAATTGGCTCACCCATGCCACGATAAGAATATGTCCCGTGGGCAGATATGACAACAGTAATTCTCAAGGGGACACTGTTATAAGTTCTATTTACGAACTGCTATAAAATCCGAGTTTGATTAAATAATATAAATACTTTTTACAAAACAAAATAATAAGTTGCATAAAACTAACTATTTATAACTGGAATTTGCAAACCAATATTTTAAGTTCACGTGAATGTGATTCTAATAAGACCTAATTAGAAAACCTAATACGTTATTTTTATGATAAAAAAAATTTATGCAAACTAAGCCGTCACCAGTCTCACATACAATTCACACAATGGCCGTTATTTGATGTCGCTGGATTTTTGTACATGGCCGTTTAAATGGTATAGTAATCCCATGTGCTGCATCATAGCTATTTATCAAGATATGATTCACGCTAACCTGTTCTTGAGCAGTGGCAATTGGCACGCTTTGTTGAGATATAACAAAACGGAGCCGGATTTTAAATCGCAGGACAATTTTCCGCAGTTACAATTATCGCAAAAAATTGTCGGAAATATTGAATCATCGCATATCCAATTTCTTGCAAATTTTTTATTTTTCGCAAAGCAATATCTCACAGGACAGATACCAGCATGCACAATTAATTGCAAAAAGATTGTCGCAAACTTAATATTCCACAGAATAAACCTTTGCAAGTAATTTCATCGCAGCAATGAAGCATTGAGTTATAAGTAAGGTGTGCTCAACAATTATAATGCACCCTTTACGTTTTAAAACAATTGTCAATTTTTTTCAATGTGAACAGCTATTTTCAACCGTGCAAGTCAAAAAATTCAAATTTTCGGAAGTAGTGTCAATTTGTAGCTCTATAATGAGGCAGCTGGTTGCACCCAAAAGATTTGATTTTCGCCGCCCGGTCGCCCAGGGCAGGGTTCGACACTGCTTGAGTAAAAACATGACAAAACATGATTTTTATTAAAAACAGATTTTAATCGAACGCTGAAATTTTTAGTGAGGATTAGTGATGACTAGACCCAATATTGGTGAAAATATAACCGACATTTCTTTTGATTATGACAGAATAAAAAATCATTTTCACACTTTTTGTCAATGACTTTCTTCCGAGCCACTGCCTGGCAAACACAACAAAAAATGGCAAAAAAGATACGTATTTTAGCTTAGACATTGTTCTATCTAATGATGTAACTATCAGGGTAATATCGTTGCTTTACTCTGAGCAATAAGCCATTTTTTCTGGCAGCGCCATAAAAATTTCAAAAAATTTACATTAAAAAAATCGTCATTATAATAGGAAATCAGAAATGCACAATGTTGCCATGTACCCATAACAGCTAGTACTCAATGCACCTGCCCAAGGAGTTTGAACTTGTTTTAAACATGTATGTAAAAGTTCTTAGAGAAATAATTGAACTTCTCCATGTTTGCTCAAATTGCCAAGAAGTTTTAGAAGCTGAAATAAATAATGTTCAAATAAAC
>JAQFYG010004607.1:0-10848 GCA_034694325.1 Entomobrya corticalis | reverse complement strand
AGTTGGGACTGGAGGTAAGTTCAAAGTCTGATTATTTCATTATTACTTATTTTTTAACTGTAAAGATGTATAGTTGGTAGTTTATTTTATTTATAACTTCAATCAGCAAAATTCTAAAATACTGAGGTTCAAATTGAAAGTTACCTGTTAGTTGTGGGTAAAATCTGACATGATTGCCTGATTAGTTGTCAGTTACTTTGTTGTATTCAATAATCAATCCAAATCAAGCTTGTGTAGTATCATTCATTTAAGTTGGAATTTAATTCAGAACAATTTAAATAGGAAGAAACGATGTTTATCTTTAAACCAAACTAGAAACTGATTATTTATCATGATTTGTTATTATTATTTTGCAAACAGGTGGTGCCAGAAAGTGGAATCTTTGTATGTAACGCCAGATACACCCCTAGCGCTCCAAAAGAAGGTCAAGGATGGCGTGCGGACTTGAATGAGGAAGTAAGAATATTTAAATTCCCACTAAAAGCTTGAGTAATAAAATCAGTTTTTAAAAAGTTTTTCAAATAAATTTATTTTATTCATGAAACTGTCAGATTCACGAGTTTATTTCGAAGTTTGAAAGAAATTGGAAACAATTCAGCGTTCGCCTTTGCCATCCCAGCAGCATCCTGGCTTACAACTATAATCACAGCGCTAGTTTGATTAGGAATGGAACTTTAGGATCTCCACCAACAACAAATGGAGACCATCCTCACGCGCATGCCCCCAATGCAAGCGGACCTTCAACTCCAGGTCCTAGTCGTGTCATGAATATAACGCCCCACGTACCTCCAGACACCTCTCATCCCAACCAACAGCCAAACATTGTCATCTCAACTACGGGACTCATGGGACCCCCTCCGCCTCCTCAACCTTTTCCCGGTTGCGGTCCGAAAATGAATCAAAACCCGCATTACAACAACGCAAACGGCTTATCATCTCAGCAAACAAATAGGAACACTCAGCAACAACAAACAAACAAAAACCCACAGAAACGTAAACACAAGCAATCAGAAACTTTGCCGAAAACAACCCTCCGTTGTGCTCGAGGAAAGCAGAGAAGGGTGGATAATGCCTCCACTTCCAACAACATGCCACCTCCACCTCCTCCACAGTCCCAAAGTCGAGCCTTTCGAGCACCTAATTTTGTTGGATCCTTATCTGCCTTCAAAGTGGAGCCTGTGGCGGAGTCGCAGTGGCACGAATTCTGGGACGAGTCAAGCGCGGTTAATGGACAAGACGGGGGAGAAGTCAACAGTCTGAACATGAATGGAGGTGAAGGAGCAGATTTAACTTCGAATGGAGATGGTGATCACCAGGAGGACGAGCTTCCCAGTGACATTGAGGAGAATGGAGCCGCTGATGCAGAGGAAGATGATAACCTGAGCTTAATGACGGCAGCAACTGCGGAGGAGAATGAATTGAGAGAACAAGAAATTCAAGTGGCGGACGTCAAGTCATTGGCGGAGGGAAGAATGACCAGATTTAGTAATGCTTATGTGAGTTAATTGGTAATATAAAAATGTTTTGCCTATCTATAAATTAGTAAGCTAATAATACAACATATTTTAAATATTTCATGATCATTTTGTTTCAGATGCTGCGAGTGAGAAACGAGATCCAGAACGTGAAAAAGAACAAAATGTGGGACAAGAACGTAAGCAGATCACCACTTGCCTGTTATTTGATTCAGGAACTTTTTAGGGAATAATTTACTGATGAATTAACGTTCGGAATTCCTGCCACTGTCTCCCAATCCCATTCAATGTAATATTCTTTCTTGACCGGAAACAAACAACAAAACATTGTAATTTTGTTTAAAGTTTAAGATCTTCTAGTACTTTTATAAAAAGTAACAGTATCAAATAGTATCAATCATTGTACCCGACTTCGTCACCTTAATTCTATTTTACTAGAATCGCGAGTAAAAGAAACAAATAATTATATTTAATATTGATTTTGTTAGTGTTATATTTGTATGGAAAATGTTCTGATATTATTGAAGTAGAAGCATACTATTTAATAAACTGGTTAAAAATAATAATTTAAAAAATATGTTTATCTGTAATTTTTGAAACTGCTGACACCATCGGTTAGCTTTAATACACAAAAAGTCTTGGAGTAGATCCGTGAGGTTTCGGAGAAACCTGAAGCCTGTCTCAATAAATGAATTTTGTCTTACTTTTTGTGTTCTAGGTTTAAAGTAAGGCAGAGATGATGAAAACAAAATTTTGAAAAATGCAAAAGCTAGAGCAGTAGCTGCAGCAAAACACGGTGTATGAAATATTTTTGATACCACTTCATTTGGACAATTCTGAAATTTTTTATTCGAGATTTGATAAAACCAATCTTGGGATGGATCCTGAATTGGTCTGTCTTCAGTTTCTTGATTTTTGTATCCAGCGAGATGTGAGACTATGTCATTTACAGTAGTTGGAATTCTTGGATGTTAGAACATTTGCTTTTACATTACGTAAAATACTGAATTTTTTCGTAGCACTCTTACTGCGCACCAGAGATTAAAATAAAAACTGAAAACCCCCATCACAATAATCGTCATCGTCCCAAGTGTGCTTCTGCCAAATCTCGAATAAAATTACACATTCAGCTGTCAGCACTCTGTATTTCAAACAGCATGATTAATTTTTAACGAAATGCTCTAACATTATTCCGGAGCCTATTTTTTGTCCCAGATTAATCATTACTCATTTGGTGAGATCTTCATGCTGTATTATAAAATAAAACTAAATAATTGCTCATTATAAATTTTTTAGGCATACATTGCCTAATAATTTAATTTACGGAATTCTAGACTCATATAGGCATACAATTTTTACATTGTTAAAGAGATCCACAATTCAAAAAATTATTTACATACAAAGTCGTATAAATATTTCCAGAAAATATGCCAAAAATCTCGAAGAATTAATTTTACAAATACTGTTTTTTTAATTGGAAATAACGCATCTTCTTTTGGTAATTGTTATGTTTTAATACAATAGTAATAATATTACAACTGCATCATCTGAGGAACAATGGATCCAATTTTTGTCCGTGCAACGTCTGTGCAAATCATTTAACCAATCCGGAAATTTAAACGATTTGAGCTTCTGATCCTTTTTAAAACACCTCAGGATGTGGAGAACGACCTTTGAAATATGATTAGTGTCCCCTGTCATTTGTGAACAAATCTGTACTTCTGACTCATCAGGAGACTCATCGCAGTGATAAGGTATTTTCTTGTCCGATTCGCCACAATGATGAGACGAGACGAAGCCAAATGCGCGATTATACTAGAAATCATGACAAGGCACGGTCCAATTTGAAATGGTATTTTTGTCGAGATAGTGACTAATGGATTTGAAGATAACTGACAACTAACTAACCACTTAGCTCGACATATAAAAGAAAAACCGTACAATTGTGAGAGATGCAAAAAGAAATTTTGTTCTTTAGGTGAAAACAATTATCACAAAAGGAGAGTAATATTTAAAACATTGAAAATTCAGTTATTGTCAATTGTCAGTCAATAAATGAAAAACATTTTTTTCTTTGTAATCTAATTCCTATAATGCAATTGATCACTGCATATAAATGTATTTATAAACAATAAAAATCAATCTTCTTCAACTTTGAACGTATTTATCTTTTAAATAAAATCATTGGAATTTCGATAATTCTAAATAAATCATATATATTTTTAGTCAACAAGCAACTACCGCTATTACCTGCATTATGATTAGGTGAAAGGTTTATTTGGTAATTGGTTCCATATCCATTAGAAATTATAATAAAAATCAGTTTTAATCAGATGAATACATCTTGCTAGAAATAACCGTGCAGTCGGGTACCATTTCAAAAAGAGCTTTTCTTGCATGTTTTCTCATCTATTTCAAAATGAAAAAAGAACCAATTTAAATGGAATAATGAAAAGCTTTAAAAATACTTATATTCGAAGAAATATTATAAATACCTGCGAGGAAATATAGAAAGTCTGAAGAGAAGGTAACTTCAGAAATCCGTGAAATGCTGAGCAATCCATTAGATTTGTTAGGGATACATCATCATTGCTCATTTTGAAGCTTCAGAGATGTGTGAAAACATCAACAATTTAGAACACTAATTATTGGAAAATTTAATCTTTTGATATGCAAATTGTGCAAATACATTATTAACTCTGATTCGATCTTAATAATTAGGAGTGTTTAAACTTGCTGATATTTTTCATGACCTTAATGTCATTTCCTGGCTAAGGCGTGGCCTTTTCATACATTTTTAATTCACATCAAAGCCGACAGTCAGTTTCATCACTTATTTAATTTTAAAAACTTACGAGTTAAGTTGGTAATATTTGGATGTATGTGCACTGACGAAAGTAGTGAGCATCCAGTTTTCTTCATTTTGTTAATCGATTCCACATCCTCCCTACTTAATCCAGTGAAGGCGTCATCCTCCAACTCATTTCCCAGCACCTCCAAATCTCTCAAGTTTTTCCACAGCTCACAAGCCAATCAAAATTGGCCAGTAATCATTGGCATCTTGACCTTTTCAATATTTGGCAACAATCTCATCAAACCTTTTGTCGCTTTCACCGGAATTCGGTGATAAAATCCCAACTTAACACACTTTTCAAGTCTGACATCTCTCATGATTTGGGGGTTGGTATTTTCCACGATTTGTGTAGGAACAGTTGTTAACATCAAAAATTCCAAGCTTTTCTAAATTTGGCACAAATTTCATGAAACAGAATGACTCCGAGAGACATTCACATATCACAAGTTCCTGGAGGTTATCCAGTTGAACGCCAAATGGAAAATTTTGATAAGGAACTGAATTTTGTCCTCCAGAAATAACCAATAATTTTAAGAGTATGGCCTGGCATTCCAGGATATCATGGACCTTCAAAGATTCAGTTGTCACGCCAAAATCGATGGTCAACTTTTCTAGTGGGAGCTTAACTGTCTGGAAGAGATTGCATAATTCAGGAACCATTCCAACTTGTGGTAATGACCGGTTGCCAGAAGGTCACGCTCTTTATTTTGAAGTTTCCTGGGATCCTGTTTCCTTATAATTTTTATAGCATTCACCATTTTCACAATGTATTCGCCATAATCAGCATTGTAAGCTTTAAAAGATTGCAGATTTGTATAATGACTAAACAGCTCCATCCAAGAAATTGGTAGTTCTTCATAATTCAAGTCAAGCTCAAAACACTTCAAATTCTTGTGTTCACCAAACTTGGGTTCTGGGAACTTTTCAGGCACCACCGGTGTCGTCACGTGCCATCGACATTGAATGTGTTTTATTATGATCTGCTTAAGATTTGGGAACCACTTAAAATAACATTCCGAAATATATTAAGATAATCGAAATAACGTTCACCCAACTCCAAAACTGTTATAAAATCACCACAAATTTGTCAGAACTGTTCAATTTGATCGTCCAGTTTTCTGAATTCCCTTTCGTCCAATCTGAAATTTCTATAGGGTTTTGAAGAGTGTTCATTATCTGGTAGTTGGACATAATTTAGAAATTTTTGTACGGTCGTGGGTGGTGAGTTCTTGTTCTTATCACATTCAGGTTGCCAGAAAAAATCATAGTTTGATTCTGTGAGATGATCGGATCGGAAAGTGATTGTCACTGTAGAGCGCCAAGATTGGACGGAGAGGTCATGCCAAAGTTTGGACACCATGCGGAATTTTACAAGGAGGTCCACAGGACAAACCTGGAACATTGGGGTGAGTACCTGTTAAAAAAAATTTGATCAATTATTGTTTTAATATAAAGTATTAGATTTTGTGATTGTTCAAAATATTTTATTTCACCATGGGATTTTGTAGGGGATGGACGGTTTTGCAATTTGAGGATTGACAGTTAGCTTTCTCCGTCTGAAGGTCAAGTTTATTGGTGAATTCTTCATCCATAATGGTTAATTTACTATATAGCAGTTAGTTAATTGAAGTCTTATTTGTTTATAATATGATATGATAGTTTTTTTGTTTAAAAATTCTTTTTTTTCTCCCCAATGCACCAATGCATGAGGACTTGTTGCAAGAACTGCACTCTGATGTGGAATGGTAAAAGGATAAAAATAATTTGGAGAGAGATTCTGCGACGTACACAAGCACACATGATGGGTGGTGAAATATATATGAAATGATATACGCAATAGGAAAATGCACATATTTTTCTACTTTTCTCCGATATTGATTTTCACTGATACTTTCTTCTTAGTGCGTTCTTATGAGAATTTACTTTTATAGAATGTGTATGTCACAGAATACAAGCACATCATAATAGGCATGAAAGCAAATCACTCTTCATCATATTATACTAAAATCACAAGCTTATTTTATTATAATCCAAAGGATTATTATAAAAACACAAAAAAAAATTGTTTGGGTGCCAGTGAAATGTCCGTCTGTACTCTGTCCACTGCCTTCTGTTCGCGCTATAGCGTCCAACCGCTTCGTTCGATTCAACTCAAAATTGGTATACACTCTCTTTGGGTACCAAGGAAGAACCCTATTAATTGTGGGCAAAATCGACCAATGATCTCTGTTGACCCCATGGAGTCAAACATTTAAGGAGCCGTGCTAGCTAGCGGAAACTTAGAACTTGGAGGTTCTAAACTACCAGAAATCTTATTAAAATAGTTTCGTGACCCCTTGATCTCATTTAACCTCTGCAACAAGAGGTCAAAAATAGAAATTGGAGCTAGGGAGCTGAAACTTAGACTAAGGGAGTTATGGATGACGGGAAATTCAATAAAAATAGTCTTACTTACTTGCATCTGATACAATACTGAATAATGATGAAAGAATGCCTAATACCAATTGAAATGTATATTATTCAACCCTATAGACGTCTTCAGATCATAGGTTCATATGTTTGCATATTTATTACTTCATATGAAATTTCATATCATATGAAAATACACACAAAAAATATTTGTGAGCAATGTAAATGGGAGTATTATTTATTTTAAAAAGTAATATTAGTCAATTGTATTGAATCAGTAAATTAAAATGTTGATGCAATCTGTTTATTTACTATTTGACAGGTGTTCACAATCAAAATTTGCTTTAAAAAAATCTTACTTTCTCTCGTCGGTAAAAAGTTTGATGTTCGAAGAAAATTTATGAAATTTAAGAATCTCATGTCATGATTAGTTTTTATGGTAAGCATTAACCGGTGCAGTCTGGTATCTTTCACAAATAGCAGTCCGTGCATAATTATTTTTTTAAACGACTTCTGACTCTATTTTTATTTCAATTATGAACGGCAAGTCTCCAAATATTATGGTGGTTATTGGAGAGCCATTGGAGGAAATTGGAAAGTAAATTATCTAATTAACACTAATTTGCGTAGTTACAAGCTTCTCAGACAAAAATACCATCTTTAAAATCGCTTTTCACAAAGTAGTTATCTGTTAGGCAGTAAATATGATAAAAATAAACATTTTTATGGAAAATTTATGATTGAACCAAATTAGTCAGTTTTTTAGTTAGTATTTTTTTTGATTTATTAATGAAAATGGCTTATCATATCTATACTGGCAACAAAAGCGATATTGTGGCTGCAGTCATCTTTGACAAATAATTCCTGATCGCCTTCTTGAGGTATGTGCTCATGAAATAATTCATCTACTACAAATTATCTTTAAATTTTTGAGTTTATTTATATATTTTAAGCAATTTTGAAACATTTACTTGAAATGCAACCTAATTTTAAACTTGCTTTAAAAACAACAGTGTTTTTAGCTTGTCTTTTTTGAACTTGGTAACAGCTTCTTAGGGAGGGGTAAATTGAGACACGCATCATTTCGCTATGGTTTGGCATCATTGGTTGGTTTTATTAAAACTTGTCACAAATTTTCAATATTGTCGGAATAATTCATAAAATGTATTTTACAATGTAATCATAATTGCTATTTTTATAATTGGGCAATTTTGCGACGCCAACAGTTAACGGTGAAAATTGCTGAATTTGATAGGTTTTAGATTCTATCAATAAAATCAAAATTCACTGCCATTTGGTCAGATTTGTCCTTATTATGACATCTTCATGCTGTGGCGCTTTCACTGATCTTTTGGTATCTGGTTTGCGTAGAGTCGCCCAATCCATTGACATCCGGACAGTTTGGGCCATCTTTTTATAGTCCATCTACTTTGTAATGACAACGGATTGAAAGCGCCATTGTATTTACAGCTTTGTCAATGAACTCTGCTATCTTTTCGGTGATTTGTTTGGCGTCTAGGCTTCAAAGTGGTGACCATTCTCTGGCACTCATGTCATTTGGGTTGATGAGCTTCATCTGCTATCCTTAACGGGGCTCCAGTATTCGGTCAAATATCCATCAATGGAACGCGACAGCTTCTTTTGTTGTTGTGATTTTGGTGACATTTGCGTGTTACACAATTACTTGGGGGACTGCAGTGTTTATTACGGTTTTGGTCCTGAGGTGTCGCCGATACTTTATGTCTGCTATGTGCAGTAGTGCAGTATAAAAGTTAACATTATAGGACCTTGGGATGAAGCTAGACCTGAGTTGCATGTCGACATGGAGGAGATCGAGAGAGGATTTAAAAATTGAAGAAACCTACAGGGGAATTCGTCAGAGGAAAGTATTGGATTGTAGGTGGTGCGAGGGATGGAGGGAACAAGAGACGTGCTGTGGATGATGGAGAAATAAAGAATGTCAGGTACTCCGCCCACTCCATTCAAAACCGTGATGATGAGAAAAAGATTGCAGAGATGAAAGCTAAAGGATTTGGTCTTATTTTGTAAAAATTTAACAAGCAGTTCATTAATTATAATCTCACGTCATACATATTATGTTCAGAATTGACGGTAAACCATTAAAAATTTAATTTAATTTAAATTTGCCGATAAGATGTAAAAATCTTAAATGCTAACTGTCGCAAATAATAATTAGTTATTCATAATACCTTACAAAAAATCTCAAAAAATTATTATGACTATATAATCAAACACGAAAGTTCCTTTATTCAATTGCAAACAATCTTTGTACTCTAAATTTACTAAAGACTATAAATCATGTAGTAATTAGTAAGCATACAGTTAAAATTATTTCATCCAAATAATCAATATAAATGATTTTCCTCACACGTACCTTTAAAAGTCTTGATGACATTCTCCGACCATTTTTCCTGGGAGATCCCTGTTTCTCTTCAGGATTGTCAGGTAAGTAAAAATCCTCCAAGCTTTCTGAAGATTAAGTCAAATCAATTATGTTTTATTAGTTGACATTCGTTTGGTCGAATCCACTACTTAACTTGCCTTGCTGCTTGATCTTGTTTGCTGATCCGGTGATCCCTGCGGGGAAAGGGGAGCAGCATCTGTTTGGGCACCAGATGGTCCCGGTCTGTCGTCGCCATCATTACCTGTGGCTGCAGATGTGCTAGGAGCCTTCTTTTTCTCTCCCTTTGACTTGTAATACTGTGTGACGCTGCTCAGTTAAAAAAGGGGTGGCTTTGGTTTATGAACGATCGGTGGAGGAGGAGGGGTGTCTTTTCGGTGACCTACGTTTTTTTAACATATCGAGTTCCTATCATTTCGAACATCGTAGAAGCAGTGCTGCAGCCACTAGAACTGGAGCTTTATGAGGAGACTGATCGCGATCGAGATCTGTGGTGGGGTCGATGGCGGAGAAGATTCGGTAATTGGCGTCACTATGGCTTCCGGTGGTTATACTACCGCTTACGGTACCGTCACTACGACTTCTGGTCGTGTTACTACTGAATCTGGTTGCGTCTCCCGTCTTTGTGCTTGAGATTTTTTCACCACTGTGAACAGACTGGAAGTGTCCAAGGAAACGGAGTTAACACTAAAACTCCTGGATCAGCATGCCGACGACGCCTTTGGTGGTGATGATGAAGGTACAGGTTGGCGTTCACTGCTGAAGTTGTTCGCCCAGCGTTGCTTCGGGATCCTGATATCTGTAATTATAGTGAGCAACCCAGGAAGCATCTCCGAAAAAATATAAAATGACAAATGATTATTTAAAATATTTAACTATTAATATTGCATCTAGACTTATAAATAAATTAAAGTCACTAGCAACCAAACCGAGTGGGAACATGTACTCCTTGAATTCTCACATCCATCTTGAAAGTATCCTTTTTAGCACAATTGCGACATTTCAATAGGTAGGCAGCGCTGACCGCAAATCTCTGAAAATACAGACAACCATAAACAAAGCTCAAAATTAAATGAAAAATGTATAAAAGTTAATTAAATTTACCTGGAAGCTGTCTTTGTGAATATGTGCGTATTCGCAGCATGACCCAAAAATAATTCCCTGACTTCCTCCCCCTGCTGAATTGCATTGACGCATATGGTCCATACTGATTTTAACGGTCGGGAGTACTTCAAATCTGTGTGTTCCTTGCAGTATGACCTGTAAAGAAACAAAATTATTATATTGAAACATTTGAGAGTGATCATATAATCAATTTAAACTGAAATATTGTAATTAAATATTATTTACTAAGGAAAATGTTTACAGAATCGGTAATTAACCACATTTTCCAGTTCACAGGGAGTATGGAAAACTTTTCGGCATTTCGCATTGCAGCATTTAATAGTTGCCCCGTTTTCTCCACATTAGCACATAACTAAAAACACTAACAAGTTACTTATCAATTTAAATTGGGCCAAACATTTAATTTCTATTTAATTATTATGTATTGTAATATGCTCATGCTAAAGAGCTATTACTTTTTATGAAGGTGCCTATATGATTGCGGGATAAATAAGTGCAGAATTTGCTACATGATTTTTATAAAAGAAAGAAAGAAGGAAAAAGGAAGAAGATTTATTGAAGAA
>JAQFYG010004606.1:0-10850 GCA_034694325.1 Entomobrya corticalis | reverse complement strand
GCAGTAAAACTTGTCACTCGTCGATTTTCTAAGCTTTCTCGTTCTCGTTGAGTAATGCTAGTTAGTACTTTAGTAGTATTCTTGGTTATTTGCTGGCAGTAGTAAGTACAACATCTAAATGGCTTGCCTGTGTGCTGTGTGTTTTCTACACTGAATCCATAATTTGCAATAATAAGAGGCTTTACAACAATCCGACCAAAGAACCAGTTACTCTTTTGAAAATTTGCCTCAAGAAGAACTACTAAATTTTCATACATTTTCTCATACATCAGCATATAAATAAACAGTTTACGTAATTTTATCATTGGAGAAACAGCAGAATTTTCCTTATATTTTGCTACAGCTCATCTCCGACATCATAGCCTCCCTTAAGTGAGGTGGCGGTTGTGATGATGATGGAAATGATGCAAATTTTCATGTTGGGTAATCATCAGTTACTTTTTGCGCAAAAAGGGAAAATGGAAGTTCTTAATTTGGCTCGTTTAGAGAGGATTTTAGGACTTGGTAATTTACATTGCCATATGTATATGGATTGGTTGGTTGTTTTTGGACGAATGATTCTTGTAAAGCCAAACATAGGAAGGCAGAATTAAAGAACATGTAAGTAAGTAAGAGGGACTCGATAGAGAGGGCCAAGCTGTCTGACGAAGATTGAAAATGTGTGTCTAGTCTTTGTCCCTAGGGCTCAAAGAGTATTTAGTTTTGAGAAAGTCTATTAATAATAAGCTTTCATATGAAATCTTACGAAAGTGCTTTTTTCTTTTTCTGCTCTTCTTAAGCTCTCCGCTAGTTTTCATCAACGAGGCAATGAGCATTATGGTAAGTAAAGTAAAAGGATAATGAAACCTTTTATGCTGACATATACAAAGGTTATTGCACGGACAAAGTACGAGTTTCTTTTTAAAGCTCACATTAGCGTATAAATCATTTTAGAGAGAAGAGGAATAAAAATACAGGATGATGAGTATGGATTTTTTTTGGACCGAGCAGCTATTTCATCTCAAGTCATAACCAAAACTTGTACTAATATTATCAGCGATGAAAAGTGATGAGTTCTAAGAAAGTCAAAAGTTGAGAGAGACGGACATGTAATAACCCCTTAGCAAGCAGCTCTCAAAGTAAGATAGAGCTGATAATATATTTAAAAGCCAAAATTGGTATCATCGTTTTAAAAAGTATAAGCGTCCATCAAAACTTTATTTTTAATCTACCAACGTCAACATGTCATTTTTCGTTATTATCCTTAGTGTAAACAATTTACATACATGCTTCGAAACCATAACCTTCGTACTTTATATCACCCCAAAGCTAAGATTATTATCAGTCGTGAGGCAGTAAATACAGTATTGTTTTCATCAACTTATGGGATAACAGGAAAATATATGGCTCATCGACGACATCATGACAAGTTTACAGATAGTTATTTATGCTTAGTCATGCATGTCATAATCTTCCTTTTAACACTATCATTATTTATTTTCAAGAATCTAGTCATGCACTTTTTATATGAAGTGTTAGTGCGAAGCACAAACAACACAATATGAAGCGTAAGGGTTACAGATTGGTAAAGAAGACAAAATGCAGATGAATCAATGTTTAATGCAGATGTAGCGATGATTGGAAGTATTGAAGCTGTAAATTTTGTATAGACACAAAGAATCTCATCTAGTCGTAAAATAGTGAAAACACTAGAAGAGAAAGTAGAACTGTTAAAAAGAGAAAGCAGAAGAAATTCTGGAAACGGTTAATATGTGGCGCTTCTTGACTTGAGTGTGAAGGGAAAGTGCACAAACAAAGGATTTGTGTGAACAGAGTGTTCTCTCCTTGTTATGCAGAGAATTTTGCTTTTGCCGGTGATGACAGTAAATGAAATGAGTAGTACAACTTTCTGATTTTTGGAGTTTATAAATATTATACTGATTCACACAAAGTTAGTTATTTTATTTCTTTGAAAACAAAATTTGACAGAATGAGATAATGACAAATTTATATATATATATAATACCTTATATTAATACAATACGATGCGCGGCTATAGGTACTGTAGCTCAAAGTCAGTTTATGAAGAGTTTTTGTCCCCCGTGATATAGAACATTATGGCATTTACATGTTATAATATTCATATCTGTATTAAGTATTTAATCTTATTTTAGTTATGAGTAAATGAATATATACCTAGTATACACGCTTTCATTAAAAAAGTTATCGCTACAAGTGAAGCAAACTAATTTGCAATAGAAATAGTCGAATACACTAAGCTGGTTAAGTCCAGCCAACATTTTATAGTTGTTACTACCACACAAAGAAATGCTTCATATATTTTTCAATAATCTGTTAGATGATTAAATTCATTTATAACTCCAACTTAAAATGATCTGTTTTGTGTTTACCACATAGTATTTAACAAGTCAGACGGATACTAATCGACGTACTACAAGAGTCAAAGTAAACATTAAAGAATCATATAATATAATATACATGAATTGTGAACATTAACTACAATTAATTGTAATATTGTTATCAATACTTATAAATTTGTTTCTGCGGTATTGGTTGCGGTAATACAGTTACAACGACTCGTAATTAATATTATTTAGTATTTATTCCCTTACAGCAAGTAAATTAAAAAATTACAGATAGTCTATACTAAAATATTTGATAGACAAACATTTAATACTATTATTTTCAAGTACGAGTTTCGTAGTAGGGAAATATATGCAAATTCACAATACAAGACATATTCTTATATATAAATCTCGAGTAGAACACTGTTTTCAATAGGCATTGGTAACTTGGTATTGTTTTCTATCGGTAGAGGTACAGCTAGGAAATTACACACTTATTAATACTCGGCCTTACGGGATCCTTTAACCATCATACTTCCCTGGAAAATACAGAAAATTAAATGTTAATTTTTTGTAATATAATGTGTACAAGAAAACTAGTTTAAAACAGTTTCACTTGATAGAACTTACGAAGCTTCTATCGATGCGTCAGTAAGAATGAAATCAAGAATATTGTTGGTCTTTGTTCGCTCATTAGATCTTGCTCCTCCTCCCCCACCTCCCTGCCGATGTGCAAACGAGTCATGACCCGCAGGGTCTTCCGTCGATCCAGAATCAGAAGAGCTACTATGCTGTGGTCCAATTACTGGATCTCTGATTAGGAAATGCTTTCTCCCAAAGTGAGAGCTCCTTGGTTGAGGCTCACTTGCAGTAGGGCTGGTTGCAGGCTCTCTAGAAAAGTCCGCCTCAAACGCTGGATTATCCCTTCCTGCCAACCTACCCTCCCAAATATCTCTTTCGGGAGAACATGGTCCTTGTGGAGACTGTTCTTTACTGCCAGCACCACCATAAACAGATCGGCAATCATCATCACTATTATCCACCTCCTCATCGTCCCTATCTGGCTCGCTAACAGCAATCAAAACGTCAGGGTGAAGTAAACGCGGACTCTCCGGACGACTTGGATTGGATGATGTGGCGATACTGGAATGCTCTTCCGGAATGTCATGAGTTTCCAGATCACTAATACAATGTAAAATGGAGCTAGTGGAGGACACACCTGACGAACTACGAATACTGGTCATGCTTTCGCAACTAAAAATGTTTAAAAAATAAATATTGGTTTTTGGCAAATCAGCACTAGACAAAAAAGAAAATCATATCGTTTTTCGGTATTTTTAGTATTGTTAAAAATCATGCAAAAATGCTATTTTGCTGCTCTGCTATTTTAAAGCAAGTGAAAAAGGTGGTACTTATCGTATAGAATTTGAGGTTAGCTTATGTTAAATGTTATACATCTAAAAAATAACTCATATTTTCTTTATTATTTATTTAGAAAACAAATTACCACACTGCAGTGTAAAATTTATACCTGAAAAAGTGACGATTCTTTAGTACCGCCGAGTCTGCCGCTAACTGATGATGATGTTGATGCCCGCCTGGATTCTGTTGTGTTTGAGGCCCATAATTCCAGGAATGTCTCTTGTGAATACTAGCATCCTTGTCAGCACTGTTCTCTTTCTACAGACGGCAAGTAAAATGGGACAAACAAACAACATGAACATACGTAGGTTATAATGCCAGTGTCACGAGAAATTGCTCGCTGACAGTTGCAAATGAAAAGCTATTGTGAGAAAAAGCTACCCAGTTGGCTTTACCTTAATATCTTCTATGACACCTGCGGTATAATAGCGCTTCGTATCAAGACGATCACTCCGTGCTAACCGTCTAGCAATCCCAGTAGGTGGTCCTGCTCCCGTTACAACGTGTGATAGAATAGGAGAAGATGCTTCCATACCAGCAGCACCGGCACCACTACCATCACTTCTATCAGGACTTGATCCTCTGCTTCTGCTACTCCGTTGCTGAACATAAGATGATGAAGGAGATGGTGATAACTGATCCTCTTCTGCGTCTACGGGACTTGGGTACTCTTTCTTGCACACCGCAGTTGGGCTTACCGGGCTTGGGAGAAAAGAGCTTCTTGGATGAGGACACACTGGTGAGACGTCTTTACTCGGTGGAGTAATGTCAATTGTACAGTCCACTGACGCGGCTTCCTTAGGAGGTGTTACATCTATACCACATGCAGCCGAACAAATCAACATCATTTATACGAGTGTCAAGATGGCGAATGGGTATAAGTAGATGGCAAGCCTATCAACCATTTCTACCAAACTTTCACCCGTGACTTCAGGTAGTAGAGTATGGTGGAAGGCAAGAAGTAAAAATTGCAATAAAATTAATGTCCCTCTTACCAATGATCGTCTCTCCTAAATTAGCCCTGTCAACGCTAATGCTTGATGCCAAAGTTGCCAATTTTTCTGGACTTTTGCATTCATTATTTGCGACGTGCTTTGATTTTTGAAGTGGCGGCTTTGCCGACTGGAGCAATGCTTTGGTTCGTCTGAGGGATCGAGGGGATGGTGGCGGATAACTAACTCCTCTGTTTTTAATATATTCAAGAGAAAATGTTCAAAAATTATCGTTCAATACTTTAAGCCAACAACATAATATACTTGAAAAGCGATAAATATTCTGTACAGTTTTAATTTTAAGTTATCGCAGTGTAATTGACTATTATTTTACAGCTAATTATTATAAGAACCAATTACTGTACAATTACCGATTAGTTGGACTAAGCGACTTTGGACTAGGTACAGTTAACGAGTGTGAATGAGAAGTGGAAGATTCATAGGCCGACGTAAGATTAGGCAGAGATTGTCCAGAATACCCACAAGGAATCTGTACTGAAAGTGTATTGGGTGTAGGAGATGTGGAAAGAAAAGACCTTCTACAAGATAATCCCAAAACAAGCAAAACAACACAAATGTTTCATTACCATTACCATCATCTATATTTACATAGTAGTAGAGTAGTATACAAAGTAGTTATAAAAAGAACGCATATAAGCTCGTTTAGGTACTCATGTAAAAGTGTCTAGGGAAAGTGAATCCTTTGCATAATCTGCTGCTGAGCCAGAGAAATTAGGGAAAAGTTACTTTCTCCAAGCCGCTATATATATGTATAATAGCTATATTTACAGTTATGGTGAATTACCTAATTTTGTTATTAATATGAATTAGCTGAACATTAAATTGATATATGCACGCTCTCAAATGAAAACTGGTAAATTATGTACATTATGTGAAGAGAGATCTAGAAGAGCATCCTCAACTTTTCCCCAATGCAATGCAAATTTTATTAGGACTGAATGCTAAAAAGCAATGTGCGAAAATTACCTTTCTGCTCGAGGTGACGATGGGCGCAAATTCCCAGTTTCAACACTTAAGGACCTCGCAACGCTGCTTGAAGTGTTTCCACCCGCTGCCCCTTGCTCATTACTATTGCCATCATCAGAACTGAGACTGGATCCTCTGAGTTCCTGTTCAAAGCTAACAGCTCGGCTGGAATCATTCATCTCGATTGATCCACTATTAATGAAAGAGGACAAACTGTAAATAGTGAGTAATGCAGATTACGTGTACTTTAAACCATTCATCTCTACAAAGATGAAAACCAATCATCATCATGATTCATGTTCTTTCACAGAAAGTAGTGCATAAAATGGATAAATCTTTTCAATTCAAGTGTCAATGAAGGTGACGATGAGTATTAAAGTATTATATAAAAACCTGTGAGAGTGAAGAAGACTGGATAACTGGCTAACTCTGCTAGATACTTCTCGTGGGCTTTGTGAGTGCAAATAAATCATTCCAGAGTTTTCATCCTCTTCTATCTCCAGAGTTGGCTCAGTCGCGGAAAAGTCATCCACCTCTACTTCCGTGAGTTGAATATCATAGTTGGCCTGTTTGGATAAAGAAACAAAAGGAATTTCGTATAGTTCCGTTCATCTGTGGACAAAATTGGAGTCTTCTGTACTCTAAATAAAGGAAGCTGTCAATTGTGTAAATAAAATCCTCATTGAACTGGTTTCCTTATTTTATCCAGTATTGTCACTGCCTATTTTCTCTTACTACCCCATATTCACCTCTGTGGTTTTTGCTTAGAGTTATCACTTCCGACCAGATATAAAACTTTCGGGAAGCAACTATAACTGATAAAGATTTCTCTTTATATACAAGCTTCATTCTGTTTATACATGTACATCTCTAACAAGCTATCTGACTGAAGTGAAAACAAAAATAAAATAACACATCAATAAAATAAACGTGGCATGATTGTTTACATTTGCTTTCGCCTTCGCTGTCAAATACAGTCTTCTCGCGTTCCTGATATTCTCCAACCAAAGCTTGACTAGTTTTGACTCATGCCCGTGAAGAGACAGAGCAGCATCCGCCGTTCCAAACTCATTTAAGTAAACTAGGCCGAACGCACAAGAGTCTTTGCCGAATTCACGAGTAAGGATGCGGTCAACGGCGAATGGTTGGCGAATGACTTTTAGCTTTTCTCCTTTCCGCGTGGTCGGCTTACAGATAAGAAGCATATCCGTGAACAGGAAGCAATGAACATCAATCTGAAAAGAAGAGATTAAAACAATTTTCTTTAGTGTATCTTCAAGTGCTTTCTCCTAACGTACATGGTCTTTTCGTGCCAAAATAGGAGCAAAGATTAAAAGTAACTAAGAATCTTCTATATACATTTTCCAAAGTGGTTGGAATGCTTATACGTAGTTTGCATGCCACACATTTAACCAAAGAGGCTTTCGGAAACCGTAAACTTTAATGTGCTGATGACACTTTAATACCACATCATTAACACGAAACGTAGTAGAAACGTTGGGTCTCTATTAATTCGTTTTTACTATTTTTACCTTTGAACTAAAAGAATCCCGTAGCCTCATATCACTGTCGAAGATGAGCCATCTTTTTGCGTTTCCACAACCTGGCATAGGTGCAAACAAGTTCAGCTTTGAATGGGACTTAATTACAGACTCGAGCTCGTCATCTCTTGTTTCCTATATAAATGAAAGTTACAAAAGACATACAGGAAAATCTCAACAAAGTTATTCCTTCTCTTGATGATCACACATAGCACCTTCTTGTAAATCTGTTCAGATGTGAATTAAACAATATGAAAATGTAAAACATGCGTTATGATTTCATACCACAACTTCATAGTTTTCTATTCTATCCATGATTCCGTGAAGTCTCTCCGATTCCTGCTGACTTCGCAATGCCCCATTTACGCTTTTGACAAACCTTTCTACACTCAAAATCTTTACAAAAGAGACACATATTCATGGTTCATGATCTTTGACTTTACATAAGACATTTGCCTATTTGCATTTGTTAGGGAAAAAGCATAAACCTTTATACAGGTGCTCACAAGCTTCTGTTTGTAATATAGGAATACGATTCCCGGAACTTACCATTTCCTCCAGACACTGTCGATCTTCTGTGTCATCAGTGTACTTGAGGATGGCTTTCAAAAGCAAAGAATACTTGGTTAATCTCTGAAGAGGCCGAACAAGTATGTCTGTGAGTCGTTCTCGGTTACACTCCTTTCTTGTTTCGCACCACTGCCAAAAAAGGAAGAGTGATTATGGTTCATGCATATTTAAAAAAAAGAAGAGTTCTTTTGATGTTACATGGACACTGCACAGGATTAAGTGTCTGGTTGTACATTAAGTTGTATAATATTTTGTGTACGTGCGTGCATGATTGATGTTTCACAAGTCGTGCAAAATGGTTTACATGCTAATGAAGCTCGAAGAACAAAATGCACATTATAAATATTTTTTATTATTAAGCTGTGTGTTACCGCAAGGTAGCCTTTGAATAGAGGGTTGACTTGATCCATTCTTCGACAGTAGTCTTGTGCCGATGATTGGTCTAAACAATACTGTATGTAGGGTAGACAGGTTATACTAAACTGTAATTTAAAATTTAAATAGAAGTCGCTTAAGCAAACATTTTATATGAAAACAATTGTCAGTAATACAGAAATTGCATGTGAATCACTAAATTGATTGGGAAACTTACATGCGTGAATCCACTATGAAGCTCGGAAGGTTGAAAGGGTTGTTTTGAATCACGGGCTTTTTGTACCTGTGGGTTGGGTTTGAATAGAACTAATTAATACGAACCCAATCTTTAAAGTTAAACTTCATTACTGAATTAAATTGCATTGATTTACCATGGGCAGCATACAATCAAGCCAAAGTACTTTGTTCGATTTATATACATCACAAATATTGCTAAAAATTCTATCACGGTCAATGTCATTAAGGATATTTGCTGCTTGAAGATTGTACAGACAGGCAAGAAAGAGCTGAAAATCGAGAAAGTCATAAACACAAAAGGTTGTTATCGTATATATTTTCATAAATAATGGAAATAAAAATGAAAAAACTGTGGAACGCACATCAATGAGAAGTTCTAGTGTTCTTATATACACTGCCTCTGACTCTACGAGTTCCCAAATAGCAGATTGTTGTTGTTTACTTCGGTAACTTAAATCGTTCCAATTACTAATTATTAGCCTCCAATCTTCCTCTATCGTATTAATAGCTGCAAATAGAAAACGACAACAGCATAAGCAACTAATATAATGAAAGTGCATCATAACTTTATAGAGGAAATACTACTGAAAATAGCTTTGCTTTGCACTTACAATCCATGTCATCCATATCACAGGGGAGTATAGTGGGCCTCGGAATTCCATATTGCTCATATTGTTCCAAATAGTGTGAAAGCAAATCCATCTTGGAATTATCCTTAATCGAGGGTGAAAACAGACTACTCCAGCGATTATGCTTTGTGTTTTTAAGCTTGAGCGATCCTTCATGGGAAATAAATCCAGAGGTGGCTCTTGATTGTCTTGGTTGTTGCTGCTGATGTCGTGGGGATGATAGTGAAAGGAGAGAGCGTTTCTTTGCCGCTGAAGAAGCTGCTGCTGCCGACGAAGATACGTTCAGGTTTGGATCTGAGGAGCCCTGAGTAGAGTGTAAATTGGTGGTGGGGGCACTCAATGAATCTGCACCTTCACACATCATGCCGACACCTGAAACTGCAGGCTCCTCTGTGGAAGAACTAAAAAATCTGTTCTTGCCACGCTAGTATCATATAAACAAGAAGAAGACATTATTAAATTTATAATGATAATCAATAGTGGTTCCCATAATATAATTTTGTGTGGGAAATGCCGAAAGATAATAGACATATGACGTGCGTGTTGTTTTACCTGCGAACCGACTAGATTCGTTTTTGGGGAAACACGTGCATCAGGAGGGGGAGTGAGAAGTAGAACTTGCTCACTGGAACAGCTTATCGGGCCCGACTTTGACTCCATATCTAATTTGCCACCCGTCAAAATGGTAGGATCCAAGCTATCAATCTGTGTCAGGCTGCGAGACCGCCCCTGCAAGTTTCCAATAAATATATGTAGTAGGTATAAACTTAGCATTCTACATCATTACATCAAAAATCAAAATGACTGACATGCAGGGTAGTGTAAAGGCATGTTTGTGCGGCGCAAAATGAAGTGTAATATTTCATTGTAACCGGATTGCGTGAAGAAATCACTCAATAACAACATTCATATTTTTCATGATTTGTTACTTTTCATTCTGCATTTTACCTCTTTCTTTTCTTTGTAGTAGGCTTTTCGTCGTTTTAATTTTGACGACCTTTTGCTCGCGGTGATGCTTGTTTCTGCACCTCCATCATTTCTTCTCCTCCTGCAAGAAAAATAATAATTCAAGAATAATACTTTGTTATACATTTGATTGAACGCTCTAACGGCAAAACATAAATTGGTAATTATTGCATGTATTTTTTTATTTGGTAGACGATTACGATTTCATTTCCTCTAATTTATTTCCTTATACAAAAGCACAAACCAGCATATCAAATAAAAATTATTTCTATTCAAACAATGTCATCTCTAATGAATAGAGAATTATAATTTCCAAATAAATTTGATAGAGCTTCATAATTGCTTTCACCCTTGAGCATCATTTTACCTACGTAATATGGCAAAACTTTTCAGGAAGCTGGATTGTCTACTTTTTGCCTAAAGATGAATGAAAGTACATTAAACTGTGTTCCTACACAAATTCTAATGACACAAGAGTTCAAATTTTATGTCCTGCTTTTTAAGAAAAGTGAATGAATTGCATTTGCAAATTTATTCATAATCCATAATAATCTGGCTGGTCATAATTTGATAACATCTAATAATAGACAAACAAGAAAATAATCAGAAAACAGCATCATTATGTATTCAAAGCAGCTTTACATTGTATTACTAACAAAATACTTAAGTGGCTCTACTTTTCGTAAAAAAAGAACTTTATATTTTTTTTAAACATTAACATTTAAGCACGCTCTTATTTTCTACGCTTTGCAATACTGAGGTTTGTCTAATGTTGTTTATGTGCTG
>JAQFYG010004605.1:0-10850 GCA_034694325.1 Entomobrya corticalis | reverse complement strand
AAATCGCTAAATAAATACGCCTATCCTGTGAGACGAATATTGAATCTTCTGAGACGTTAAACATTTGGAAATTTTAAACAGTGCATAAATTACGCTTGCCGTTTAATTAGTCCGTTTCCAACAATAATCATTGGTCTTTGTTTTTCTAGTCATTTGCGTTCGAATAACGTATCACATGCTATATATTGCTTTGTTAAAAAATGTTGACCTTTGACCCCTGAACCCCTGGGAGGTGTCCGATTTTGCTCAAAATCAATAGGGTTGTAGCTTGGCACTTTTTAAATATGTATACTAAGTTTCTATAAAATCAGTTGAAGTGTTTTTGAGTTATCGCACAGACGGACAGACGGACATTTTCGCTCCCACCATGTATTTGTGGTAAGTAACAGTACCTGTCACTTAATAAACGTTGGAAATTTTTGCGCTGGAAAGTATATCAAAATTTATAAGTGAGCCAAGTATTAGCTTTTCAGAAAAACCAATTAAATTCTACTCCAATATTCTTTTGAATACTTACAGCCAAATATGCTGGATAGAAAACCTATAATAAATGTTTTCAGTTTTTTTATGATAAAAACGTAATTAGTTTTTTTTATGGTTTTAACTAAAAATGTAAAAAAAAGCTTTGAAAAATCAAGATTTGGCAAATGGCAGGTGCCCCTACAGAAATTAAAACGGTTACACGCTTTGCAAATAAGTTCTTTATATGAAGTACTCCCTATGTTTGTATAGTAGAATTAAACACCCACAAAACTTTGTGTGAAGTACGTGGCAATTAAAAAAATGCTTTAAAAGTTTTACAACAACAACAGCATTTTGTATTGCAACTTTAAACAGTTTTTAGTGTAGGGCACTTAAGTACTCCTACACAAATTATCAAAAGGATCTGATCGGAAAATTGCTTGTCATCATCGTTTTGGTCAGTGCGCCAGCTTATCATTTACAGTTACGTCACCCGTTTGAATTATTCTTATTATTTTTTAAATCTGATAAAATACCAAAATTGTAAAAACTATAATTATACAAATATACGATTGCAGTCTCACATACTAGCCTTGTTGAAAAATTACAGGTTCTGTGTTATATCAACCGCAAATTTTTTTAACATGTTTTGAACTTATATTCCCCCATTCAACTAGCTATAATGGAGCTAAATGCTAGTGTATTCTTCATTATAATGCCAGTTATACGTTACTCGTATAACTATACTACTTTATTGTATATGCAGTTGACTCTCGGTGTAGTGGACATGCAAATAGCGGTCAAGTTGCCATAGGGAACAGATTTGGACTTTCCGTTCCACAGGTATGGGCTTTTACATGATAACTTCAATGCACATAGTGTACACTATAAAGTGGTCAAGTAGCCATAGGGGACACATTTCGACTTGCTGTAGCGTCAATTTCATGCTATATAGTGGACATTTCCTTCAAATGCCTAAGCATTGCAACCCCGTCCATGCTATGTAGTGGTCATGTCCACTATATAGCAGAGACACCCCCAAATCGGGCTAGCAATAGTCCGGAATTTTTATCAAATGTATGTTTTTAACCAAAATAACGCCACATGCATTTTAAGTGACCGTGAAAGCAATATTTGGCGGAAAATATGATCTAAAAAAAGGGTTCGTGTCTATATAGTGGACATGACCGCTAAAGTGAACACGACGCTATAGTGGACATGACCGCTATTATGGACAGATTTCGACTATCCGTTGCCTGTCCACTATATCGAGAGTCAACTGTAGTTACACCTTCTGCACTTCAAAGACTTTTTTGTGATCAGCAAACTAAACATTAAATCCCAAGTTAAATAATGGCTTTTGTATAAACAAAATCAGATATTGCTTTTGTTTTGTTAGCAACAAAATTGCAGTTTCTCAAACACCCACATGCAAAGTTTTAAATAACAACCCAACCAAAAACTATGAAGGTCGAGAATGCCCACAGCAAATGGGTAGTAGTGTTTTGATTAGATCAGTTTGTTTCGAAAATTAAAATTGTCTCGCATGCTAACATTATGCTTTATTATTCATAATTAACTTAATAGTGGGTTGGTTTTGGTATGTAGTTGGTTTTACTGATGACTGCAAACCAAAGAGTTTTATATGAACTTTTACTTAGTACTCATTAGTTTGAGAAAACGTCCATAACCCTGAAAAATTCAGTAAAATTTCAGCTTAGAATAAAATCTAAATCAAAACAATATGCTAAGCAACAGACTATATCGTTGGTTTGGTTTACTAGTTCCATTTCTCACAAGTTTAGGAATATGCACCCACACTTGGTCACCAAATTTGCAAATATTTGTACCACCTTCGCAGCCAAACACCCGACTATCATTCACAATAATTTTCAACTGGTTAAGTGTTTTGATTTGGATTACATTTCACCTATATCAGCTTATACGCTTTTACTTAAAAGCAGACATAACTTCAGTAGTTTATCTAATAATTACAACGACATGTGTTGCAACAGGAATTTTGCTACTGGCTCTATTGGTATTGTGGGATGATGAGTTTTATCTTTGTGTTAACTCTATGTTCAAAATCTTGCAAGAGCTTCACAGTAAGAAACAATATCCTAAATTATGATTCTAATCTTTGATTTAGTGATAATGTATTATCCCAAATTTAATTTTTATCTATTGTTTTTTCAGGAAAGTTTCTGCCAATAATTGACCCAAATCGATACAGATACATGAAAAATGTTGACGCCACAATTTTTCTAATATTTATGGTGTTCGTAGTTTTTAATTGTATTACCTCAATATTGTTTATAAGTCAATCCACTCTTCCAAATTTGTTTGGTAATATTTTGCCTACAAACAATATCCCACTATATCCACTCATTTATATTTTTCCGTGTTATATGAATTTAATTATTTATATGTCTGGTATAGTAGCTCTAACATCATCAGTTTTATATTGCGCTGTATTTGTTCCAATAATTGTAAAGGAACTTCAACTAGGTAAACACCACTACAAATCAATTTTAACTCTTCATCAACCAAAAAATCTTACACAAATTTACAGACAAGCTCAAATATTTCAAGCATGGTCGAATCATTTAATCGGAAAATTGTTGCTTCCTTTACAAGCAACTAGCACAACCATTTTTGTTTTTGGAAGTTATACCATAATTCAGTATAGTAATAACTTAGATTTGGTTTCCATGGTAACAATTATATTTTGGTTTTTGAATCCGCCAATAATATGGATAATGTTTTTGACGGTGGGCGGATACTTTAATAATCAAGGTATAAAGCTATTAAATTCTTGGAAACATCATAAATGGAGATATAATGCGGATAGAAAATTTATGGACAAATTTAGAAAGTCTTGCAAGCCATTGTCTATTTGTTTTGGGAACATATTTGTAATAAAAAGGGAGAGTTCGTCGGTATTTGTGAGAGGCATGTTTCGGTGTTTGGCTAGAAGCTTGTTGACTTTAAAGGAAACTATCTAAAATTATTTTAATATCTGTGAGCTTGAAAAAATAAATAATAAACATTTAAAAAAATATTTTATGGTAAATTTTAAAATATTTATTTAAGAGACAACGAGCCTTACAAGTATACTTCATAATTCCTTTATAAAATATTAAAACATTTAACTTCCGCATAACATACTTACGATTAGATCAATACCACATCGTTATAGGTTTACAGGATTGAATAAATCTAGACATTGTGTTATTATTCAATTATTTCCCTAGTTTTATTTTCCTTTCTGTGACAATAAAATCGTATTTCGTTTTATAAGCAACAAGTTAGGAAAGTTTTATATAATTGTTCAAATGTCATGTATAGCCACAGCCACATTAACGGCAAATAAAAATATTTTTACATTTTTATGAACAATGTTTAAGTAACAAACAATCAGAAAGTTAAGATATACAGCAAAAACCAGAGCAGCTATAATTAAAATTACCAAATATTGTCCCAAAAAGTAGAAAAGACTGTTATTGAAAATTCAAAATGACCTTCGACAAATTTACAAATTATGACACGTCCTGAGCAAATGATTGATTGGGTAAGATGTTTGTCCTAATTTTAGTTTGCAAATGTAGACTAAGCTAATATAAAAATTATATGTGACCACTGAAACTTCTTTAAACATTTCTATAGGAACTGTAGTGAAACACACATAAGCATGAAATATTATTACAAATAAATTTGCACGCCACCCATGCACATATACATTTGTTTGATTGTTTTCGAATTTAGAAAAAAATTAGACAATTTTTCTTCAAATATTATAGGACTTCCAGAAAGAAATGTGGTTTGGCGAGAGGAAAAAATAAATGCTTTTAGAAACGATTAGTAAAATTTTCTAACTCATTACTTAACGAATGAAAATATTTGACCTCACTGTAAAATAATTGTTTAGTACAGGGCTTGTATTTATTGCGGTTATTTGCGTAAATGCAAGCATTACCTAAACTTATAAAAAATCATGTTAGTTATGAGCTTAATTTATTTTGCTACTACAATCTCCATTTAAAAGAAAGTATTAACGCCAAGAACATTGCAATATCAATGTTTATATAATATTAATATTATAGATTTCACTGTAATTGTCTTTATCTAAATCTATAATTGCAACCTTTATACATTAAATTTGTGATATTCTAAACTAGCGTCACATAATTGTATTAATTTGCTATCTGTAAAACATTGTCTTGGTAACGATATGAAGTAAAACATTCAAACTAATTAACTACTAAATACCAAAGATGCACAAAAACTAGTTTTGTCTCAAACAAGTTAAGTTCCTTCAACGGCAATTTTTATTTGCACCAATATTACCACATATGTCAACATTTGGGAGAAAATCTAAAACAAAAAAAATTCATTGTCAACCCGTTTTTGGTATTATAATTTTTAGTTTCTGAGTACAGACTTAAAATATTTAATTTCATCCAAAATTTGCTTACCCCAAACAATAGCTTTCTGTCAACTGCAAAGAATCCACAAGCCGATAACTTCCAATACCAATTATTAATCATTAGATACAAATCTTTGAGATCACCAACTTCTTTCACCCCGTATGAGTCAGATAATTGCAAAGACTCCTTTCTTAACTGCTCTTTGCATTCTTCAAACTAAAACATAAATATAGGTTCAAATATTTTAAAACCAAAATAAAAAATAAATACGATTTAATTTAATTTCACTTACCAACTCTATCACACTTTGTCCAACCTCCAAAACAAACAGCTGAACACAACAAATTATTATGAAAGCCAAGTCCCTCATAATAACAGATCCTGGAATTTCATTTTTTGCTCCAAAATACAGGAACACTTTTGCAAATGATGCAACCAATCTGAGTGTGCCTCCTGCTAACATCATTAACAAAATTGGCGCAATATTTTGGTCAAACATTCTAAACAATTCCTGAATTTCTTCAAATTCCTCAACAAATCTTTCCTTCATTTTTGGTGTTAGGACAATCCCATTTTCTTTTATTCTTTGTTTCTTTAACATTAACTGCTGCACTTTTTTGCAGAATACTTGGTACGCCCATTTCAAATGAAAAAGTGAAGCCAAATTTGATGCAAATGCACAAGCAAATGGAACAACCAATGGCAAAACTACAAACCAAACTGACAATGTTGTATACGAAATTCGACCAATTGCTGCTATTTGACTTTTCTCAAAATTTTTACCAATCGGCAAGCCATCATTAATGGAAATATAAATATGCAAAGCAAACGCAAGTAAAACAAATAGGATGTTTAGCCAAACTTTTTTGTAAAATCCGAAATTTTTTGCGTCCTCGTAATTTCTAAGATACAATTTGCCCCAGAATTTAGCAATTGATTTTGCTTTTAAGTTAAATAATAATCTAGTTAAAACGCTGGTGACTAATATTTCGTACAGTGCTATTCTACAAATAATTGTCAACATTCCACTATCTCCAAGAATAATATGATCTAAAAGTTCTTCATTAAAATTAGAGTAAAAATCAATTAAAAGGAAAAGAAACATTGAAATGTTAACTAAAGCTATGACAAGGGACAACGAAAACCAACTGGGGAACGAGGGCATGCCCCAAGGGGCTTTCAGAAATATTGTACCAGAAATCCATCCACAAGTAGTAATAAGGGTCATACCTTGAAGACCCATGATGCCGAAGGTGTGGTCTTAAGCGAAAAAATAACTTATGATTTGATACGGGGTATAAAAGTTTTCATACGTGTCGTTTTAGAATATTTTTAAATGTTATTTTCAACTTAAAAAGATGGATCAATACTTAATTTCCGCTGTTTCTTAAGCATGTATGTAATTATATTGTTTATCTAGACATATTTTTACGAAACACAGAGTGATTAAATCTTGCTCATTGGTATAAAACTTATAAAATGTTTTATAACATTAAAGCAATGTAGGATTTTAGATGTGTCATTAGTATATACAGACACAATTTTATATACAATATAATATTTATAAAGGACGCACGTAATAAGCTGGACAAGTAATTATGACAAATACATTATATTTTTTTGTAAAAATATACCTCATATAGGATATTGTCTAATATACTCTTTATCAGCATATTAAATGCCCTTATAATATATGTACTGGTTTTCTTTGTACAATAAAATATTATGTGGTTATTCTTATGTTATAAACTTCATAGGAAATATATCTAAGGCTTTGAAAAAGAAATAATCGGGTAAAACCCAGGTAGATAAGTGCCAGGATGTTGAAAGTATATGAAATGCAATTTTATGGCATCGGCGGGGTTGTCTCTAATGATCCGTGTTTGAATTATGTATCTAATGTAATATGTTGGAAATATGTGTTGTGTATTGTAATAAAGATGTGTAAAGCATAATCATGATCAATGTTTTGCTATTTTTTAGTATTTATTTGCGTTTGAATGGTGCATCATATGCTATATGCTTTTATGTCAAAACATTTTGACCTCTGACCCCTTCAAGGTCAACTGAATTTGCTTAAAATTGATAAGGTTTTGTCCTGGTACTATTTTTATTTGTATATCAATATTCATCAAAATTGATTAAAGCATTCTCGAGCTATTGCACAAACAAACAGATTCATGCGCAGACATAAATTTTTGGCTCCCGTAATGCATTTTTAAGTACCAATACCTGGCACTTAATAATTGGAATACGGCAAATAAGTTTTCATAATTATTTGTGATTCATTGGCTTTCAACATCTTTACAAAGTTGCTCTTCATGATAAATAATAGTCTATGCTAATAATTTGCATTGAGCGCCCACATCATCATTATGTTATAAAACCAATAATTTGAAGTTGCTTATGTAAATACAAGGCTATTAACAAATTATTTCATAGCAACAGCATTTTCTACTGCAAATTAAACATTTTTAAGTACTCTTGCACAAAACTTTATAATGTCGCAAACACATTATTGCCAAATAATGTGCGATCATTAGCAAAATTGAGAGAAATATTGCAAACAAGTTTATATTAAGCAGTTTTATAAACTTCTTGTAATCCTTTAACATAATTATTTAAGTAAAAATAAAACTCCAACGCTGTGTTAATCAGCTTTTACTCCCGAATTTTGAGAAGTCAAATAAATTTTGATTGCATATTTTTGCACAAGCAATAATAGTTGATGAAAAATATAAAACTATATTATTGGTTTATGCTTTAATCGGTAATATTTAAAATCGTAAAAATGATTTGACATCGTTAGTAATTTGAGCATTACTGCTTGAAACAGTCAACACAACGAAGGTTCCGTTTTACATGTTATATGGTCCAACTTGTTTGTAAACATCCTTAATAAATTGCAAAATATAAACCAACAAGCAAATAACGAGAATTCAAATTATGGTTCCAAAACTAGCATATTTTGATATTTGTATCCACAATACTTATATATTTATTTAGAACAATCGCATAATGCTCGACATATAGATTTAGCATTTAATGCATTTGCTAGGCATTTCTTACAAAATATATTAGTGGAAAATTGCCGTTATATTGAAAACGCCTACTTCAAATCAGAAATAATATCAGTAATTACAATATATGTGCAAAACTTTTAATAAATGTATCTTTCCGTGCGCATGCTAATATAATATGTAGTTGTCTATATGGTTAACTTCAAAAAAAATAACTAAAGCCTTGACAAAAAAATTACTGGAATTTGCGCAAGCATGTTTTAAATTTAACTGTAATTCGTAAACGTGGATATACTTTGGAAATTAGTTTTTTTATTAAGTATCTATGTTATATACTGGCACTAAACGCCCACTACATTCTTCAATAAAAGCTAGCAGCCATTTTCACAATACCTTTATTAAGCATGCAGCTACCAGCAAATTAGTCCGAATCGGTTTTATAACAACAAAAGTTATACTTTAATGTTTAAAAAAAATTTGTAATCAATGCTTGGTATTTTTTTACACAATGTTATCATATATCAAAGAAATTTGGTTCAAATAGGGTGCAATTAGTAATATAATTGGAAGAAAAACTAAAATAAATCGGGTAAAACCGAAGTAGATAAGTGCCAGGAATAATGTAAAAACCCGGCTTTGCCGGAGTTGCTTCGAATGAGAACTGATAAATAATAATGCATGTAACTTGAGATATCGTTGGGGTAACTTGAGACATCAAGGTGATAACTTGAGACATCAAGGTGGTAACTTGATAAATTATTGGGGTAACTTGGGACACCGTTGGGGTGACTTGTGACACCGTTGGGGTAACATTAAGACACCGTTGGGGTAACCTAAGACACCGTTGGGGTAATTTGAGGCATCATTGGTGTAACTTGGGACACCTTTGCCTACACCTAAATTTAAAATACACGTGATCTTTGACCCCCATTCAACCCCGGCAGGTTGACCGATTCGACCCAAAACTTAATCAGTTCATAAATTGACCAATGGAAACTTGCATTTCTAGTTTTATCAAAATTGGTTGACGCTTTCTTGAATATTCGCGCGGAAAGACGGACAGACAGACAATTTTTGCTTCCAAAGTTCATTCTCAGTAAGTACCAGTATGTGGCACTTAATAAGTATATGTCTAACTTATATGTAAAGTAGCCAAGGTTCTTTTAAAACCTTCGCACTTGTATTTTAAATATTGACAAAATCGTCAAGTTATTCCTTTAAAATCTTAGTTTTAAATTTTTAAGAAGTTTTTAACAAAGCCTTTAATCATGAAAGGATATACAAACTTTTTGATATTTTTGCTTTTCTTATTTTTATATTTTCCGGTTTTCGAAATGACAAAGTGTTGTTTAAACGAGTTAAGGTGTCAATCAAGCTCCAAAATTAATACTCCCTTCACAGTATTTTACTTTCATGGTTTTGAGCAAAACTGGGTAAATATGCTACTTCGAGAATTTCCAAGAATCAGAGATTACTATGTAGCTCATAAACATTCACGACATCGTCTAATGGAATATGGTCCCATGATAGCTCTGCTAAAAATATTATCTGATTCTGTTAATTCCACTTTGATATCAGATATTTGCCTAAAAACATTAAACTTGGATTTAAAGGACCATTATCAGATTTTTGAAGCTGTAAACTATCTGCCGGGGTCTATTTATCATATGCCGGACATTCTGGAAAAATTTAAAAAAATGTCAAAACCAAATATAAAAATAAAGCTGTACGGTGCTGCAACAGGTCTCAACTTTGCCTACTGTGACAACCCAAAAACCAAGATGATTCTTCAATCATCCAAAAAAACAGGAAGTTGTGTGGAATCTTTTGGCTTTTTAAGTTTGTTTCTTTTATATTTTTATATCCATTGTTGCATCATTAAATCACGCAAATTTAAAAATTCGACTTTACGAAATCTTTTGCATTTTTTGGTCCTTTTTGGAACTTACATGTTTCATGAAAGTTGGCTTACAAAAAATTACCGGAAAAAGATCGAAACTTGTGCTTATTTGGACAATGACAATATTTATTTTCAGTCAACTTTATATTGCTAGATATACTACAAACTTGACACGTCCGAAAGATTGTGGCCAACTATATGACATTTCTGAAATTTTGGATAACAATTTCACTTTAATATTTAATGAAAAAAGGAGTTTGACTTTTGTTAACTCAACAGTTCAAAACTATAAATTTTATGGTGCTTCTTCAAGTGATCTTAAAAGCTCTATGACGGATTTGAAAATTCTACTACACAGAAAAGTTATTATAGCAAACACTCAAGGGTTTGAAATTGTTAATGAATTAAAAACGCGCGCAAAGGTTGCATTTGTCTCTGCATGGGATAAAGTGATTTCAATTGTTAATGCTGCAAATGATAAAATCAGTGCTAGAAAAACTAAACCAGAAGATGCAAAATGCTATATTGGAAAAACTTTGCTTCCAACAGAACGTATATTTCGGGTTTATAGCTCACCCAAAAATGAGCAAAATATTGGTAGAAAAGCTCAGAATGTACTAGAAGCTGGAATTTTCGGATTATGGATAAACGAAAAAATTCAAATGCGAGTGGCAACGAGGGTGCAAGATAGAAACAAAGTGATTAGTAGGACAAAATTGAAACATGAATTAGAAATAAAAAATACACCAGCAGCATTAAAGCTTCTTGAAAAAACATCTAGAATTTTTCATTTTTGGGCAGTTGGAATGATGATTGGATTCGTTTTATTTCTGCTGGAAAGCATTAAAAGTTTTTGCACTTTTGAGAAAGTCTTCAACATTTTTCAAAAATTAGTCAGTGTTTGTGTATTTGTAAAGCGTCAATACATTATCTGGTCTTTTGGTTTTGTTTGTCAAATAAAATATATGATGATAGTGAAACATGATTTTTGGGCCCAAAACTTTGGGCCCAAAAATCATGTTTCACTTTTATGTTTTAGTC
>JAQFYG010004604.1:0-10851 GCA_034694325.1 Entomobrya corticalis | reverse complement strand
CATCCGACTGAATGAGTCCCTATTATGTATGTGCATATTATTATTACAGTTGGTTGTATAAATTATATAAATGTCGCTGCTCTCTATAAGACTACGTCTGGATCAAAGGTGCATGACAAAATGTTGATTAACCATGACAAGCCCTTTTTATTATGCAAAAGTATTGATACATGCAGCCTTTTGCCGCACAGGCACAAACACATGATATTTTTTGGAGATTTTCCGATATCAACCAGGTCTGTATATAGTTTCAAGTTATTCGAATGGGTTTTCAGAAAAATAGAAACTTTTATAACAGAGCAGTCTTCCTTAAATAAAAACTAACCGTCCATTGCACCGCACTACTTTGATTCATGGCATTTTTCATGCATATAATATTTTTGTCCAAAAAAATTAATGTTTCCAATATTTACATGCATAAGTAAAAAGAGTAAAAAGATAAAACAACGTAACATAAAGCATGTGCATAAGCCCTTCACCAAAATAAGAATGTATTCTTTATGCATATTACAGTTTACCTCTTTCGTGAATAATCAAAATCCTCCTTTTCATCCCAAAAACGAATGTAAACCAGAAACAGCAGCAGCCATCGACGTCGTCGTCTGCGGGTGGATTAATGTTTCTGCTACTTCATTCTTCTTATTATTGTGATTTGTGATATGAGCGAGTAAAAATGAAGTAACACCGTACATTTCACAAGGCTTTTAGTTTTGGCTGGCCAGTAGCATTAATACTTCTATCATCAAGCATTTTGCTGTAAGTAAGAGGGAATGGATTTTGTTGGTGATGTTTGCGTTCATATTCATCTGGCATCTTTATTACCATTACGGTAATATATTATTATGAAGGATTATTCAAGGACTAAAAAGAAAATTGATGCTGCTGTGTATAGGGTTATTATTATGGTAAATAATATCAATTGTACTTTGTATACGTAACTGCCAACTATATATTCCTTGTGCATAAAATTTTACTCTTTTTTCATATAAAAATTTACTACGCATGCATTATTCTTTTCTTTCGATAGATTGCCTCGTGCTTTTTAAATTTTACACTTATCGGATCTATAATGTGGTACGTGACATTGCTTTGATAGTAAGTTACAGATTATTTGCTTTAATATATTTCGTGTTAGAAGGTGTTGTAAGGAAGCCAAGCAAAAGAGCAGCTGGAAATATTCTGTTTTCTGGGAGCATTTATTTAAAAGACATGGGCGAAAATAATAATCAGAGGTATTGGTTATGGTTCAATTCAAACGATAGGGTTAATGGAATATATTATTTGTGGAGCTATACCACCAGGTCAACTGCATTAACAAAAAAGCTCTTGATTGAAAGGGTTTGTTTATAAGAAGTCCTTCAAGTGCATTAAGCAGTCAAAACAGGAAGTACCGCACTCATCATGGCACTCGCCAAGACAAGATAAAATAAACTTGCTTCTGGATGGTTATACATAGTTCACTCATTGTCAGTTCACTGGTATGTTTACTGTAAGCATATCTATTCAGTGTACAATGTTGCACAGCACAGCCATGTTTATCCAGTCAAGGCTGAAAACTATTGTTGACTCTTATGTTCTTTTCATGCTAATCATTAAGACATTTGAAAAGCATTAATTGAAACTGAAGCCTGATGAATAAATGCACTTTTAAAAGGAATTCCTATGCACGTTTTTTCAATGTACAATTTTTATCGTTCTTATCACTGCATTAAAAGCAGGAGGAGGAGAAGCTTCAGCACAAGATTAATTAACGAGTCGTCGTCAATCGAAGTATGTACAGTATTCAAATGACATGAACAAATACAATTATTGCATTCTTCTGACTACGTACAGTATTTGAAACGGAAGTTCTGTCGATCAAGTTAAAGATTAGCACTTTGACAAATGCTCATATAATATTATATACATTCTTATATAAGTATTCAATCCTTTCACTTTATGATGCAGCCAAATAGTATTTGTGTGGATATACATATTATATATAAAGGAACTTTCTAATTAAAAAAGGAGTGCTTGTCATATGAAAAAAATGGACGAGTTGTGTTTCACACTCCTTAATTTCCCAAAATGTGCCCTAATGACAATAACGAAATAATCACAGCAAATATAAGACTTATAATATGGGAGAGACGATGATTAGATGACGCTATTCTCTTCCATTTTTTTATTACCAGAAGAGAGAGAAGATGTCTAAGAAAACAATCTCTGACAATTGTGTGAGTCTTTGAATTTTCAACATCTCTATCGTAAAGAAAATAATAATAAGGTCCTGTTATGTTGCGGAATATTATGACACCTCCATTTCGTCTTTTCCTCATTTATTTATTTTTTTGTTTATTTATTTATTCTTTTAGGGTTGGACAGTATGCAATAATACAAGAAATACAAAAAGGAGTTAAATATAAAACAATGTGACAGATATGTTTGTGATGTGATTAGAATGAGGTTAATGCGATTTTAATGGCTATAGAAAAATTCCAAAAAGACAAGCAGGCAAAAGAGAGTGAGATGAGATGAGAGAGAAAGAAAGAGAAGAGGGGAGTGTACCTTCACATCATCCGCACTCTCTTATAGATTGGGACAACAAAAAACTTTTTTTAGCTTGATTTCAAGTGTAGTGACTTATGTGAGAGAGACGCATTTCCCTTGTCATGGATGATGATTTTTCTCTCTTGATGATGCGATGCAAGATGATGTTGATGTTATATTATAAGCCAGGGTAAAAAATAGATGAGAAATTTTGTATTTGCATTTGGGAGCATAATACTCACAACAAATTTAAGTATTATTTATTTTTCAATTTTAAAATCTAATGTAATTATTATTATTATTTACTGCTAATGTGTAATAACTCTATATGTAACTCTTTAAAACTGATGAGGAAATCGACTATTGAATCTTAGTTTATCTGAGTTCTTTTTACATTTTTACATTATGAATATTATTATTATGTTTATTTGGTACGCAAAAATAGAGATATGTCACGCAACATTATCCTGGCGTATGCATGATTTGTTCTAGTTACAATATTATTAATGATAACTCATCATCATCACGAGATGAGACTATGAAAAAGAGCCAAAATATTTTCTGTTAGTTTGAAAATAATGCATTTATGTTGAGTCGATACCGTTGCCATTATTTTTGTTTCGGTTCCGAAGGAAAATACAAGAAAAAAACTATCAGAGTCATCTTTCTAAATGATTGAGTCATCCAAGAATGAATTCCTTTAGACTGCACTATCACATTATAGATAGGTAAGTTTGCGTGAGGGATAAGTGCAAAATAGAATTCGAGAAAGCAAAAGAAGGAAAAAATTTGTATGCAAAGATTTTTTAACGATAGATTGAAATGTGAAGTGAAATAGTTAAATCAAAGCTGATGTGATTGTACACTCGTTACTGTACAAGAATACAAGTAATATGAATAGATCAAGTGGAAAGAACCGTCAACGTCAAGTATTTTTTCTAAAACCATTAAGACTATGTATTATTACTGCCCTTGTATATTATATGAAGATGATGAATGTGTAGTTTCTTTCAATGTACCTTATATACACTTAATACTTACTCATACCTACGTGCTATTAAAGATTGTGCACTATACTGCTATCTTTCACTTTATAATAGCTCCTCTGCGTGTTGATCTGCGGTGATGGTAGTGGTGGTGGTGTATGAGTCGTCGATGTAGATTGATGAGTTTGTTGGCGTCATTTCAAGGAATGCAGTCATCTTATGATTTCTTCCACTCAATTTGATTCATTACCGTGTGGATTATGGATACAAAGTTTAGTATGAAGATAATTATGCATTATGCTGTGGTGCTCATCTACGTGTTGTTGTCGTTTGCTACCTTACCATCTCATGATCACTATTATTTATTCCTAGCAAAAACGATTTGGATTTGTGTAGAGACTTGAGACGGAGATGATTTCGGAGTAGATGATAATGTGGAATGGAATACTTAATGCATAATAGATTTATCTTTTTCTTTTCTTCATTTTTTCTGATTTTCTTGTTTACGTTCTCTATCAATGCTTGTGTATACAGTTGTACTGTACGGGGTTTTAAAATACATACATTACTCTAATGTCAAAATAATAGGCAAATTTATTTTCTCACCTATACGACTCCATATAGCTTGTTAGCAATTTTTAAACAGATCCATAACGTTTTGTCTGTCGAGCATAATTAGACTGATTTTTTTCTTTTCTTCTTATTTTAATTTTCATATGACATGACAGATGTTGTCTTCCGATACGATTAGATCATTTTCTGGTGACTTTTGATCTTTTTTTCTATTAAAAAATATTGTAAATAACAGACACAGTTTTCATTCACAAGGCAGCAAGCCAACATTTTATCTGGCGGTCACAGTTGGAAATTGGAAATAAACTTTCTCTTGTTTTAGTTGGCGAAGAAAAGCAAGAAATTGAGTTTCGCTATCAATCACAAACAGCGCACAAGCATCTATTGAGTCACACGTCTGTATTTTACGTGTTTCTAATAATATTCCAACACCACAACATAGTTTTACATTGTGGTCCAATAATCGAACTAGAGAACCCATATCAGTTTAGACATTTCGGAAGTTTAAATTAAAAACTATGTAACCATCGATCGTTTTCCCATCAATATATTGGAATATATAGTAAAACAACTCATATAATTCATTTTCTCCGACGAAATGTAAAAATGTAGAAATAATAAGAATTCCTTTTATGTTTATCACTACCACATATCGCATCTCATCGTTTCTGTTTCTTCCGTAGTATAAACTAGGTATGTATATGCAGAAATGTTGGTTTTCCTCTTCTTTTTTTCAAACACCACCACACTTCTCTCTCATGCATCATCCTCTTTCATCTCATTCGTATGGAACTGATATGGTGGGATCCCTTTTTTGTTTCTTGACGGTAATTGGAAATTTCCCTTCCATCCATCCACACATATGCATTTCTCGTTCCACTTTGAAATGAGACCGTCCGAGAGCAGATAAATATATAGCTTTTTGAATATTGTGTGCGGATATATTTGAATTTGTGTGAATGGCATACAAAGCAAGAGTTTTTGGCCTCGAAGCAGCAACGGAGCAGCGAGCATATCAACCATCAATCAATCATTGGCAATAAGGAGCCACTGTTGGGGAGAAGCAAAAGTGATCCTATTTCGTTATTGTGACATTCTCTTTGAGTCAGATGGAACGCCTCCAGAAGATAAACTATTTTCACTTTATTGTTTTCGCATGCTTCTCTGTGTGTGAGGCGCGTTTATCATGATCGTCATTATCGACTTTTCTGCTAATGTGGGATCATTTGATATTCAGAATCGTTTGTGTCATATCGATTTCGTATTTTTTATTGATATTTGGGAGTTTTAAAATCTATTATTATACTTTGCGAATCTGAATATATTACTAACAGTGAAAGGAAATAAAAGAAGTATTTAATGCATATTGTCCTATGTATTTAAGGCACTTATTTTCAATTTTGAAGTGCAATTTAATAATAATGAAAAATATATTGTGCATGCTTTTGTTCATATAAACATGACGCAATCATAAAATAGTTCTCAGCGTGAACCAATGCACTAAAATGTATAACCGATAAGCTTTTTTGGATATATAGTTACACTTAATGCATTATGAAGTCAACAAAACTAGTGGACTCGATTTATTTGTTTAATTTCCTGTCAATCAGCAGGTTGAAGGGAGTGCGAAGAAAACGAGACGGTTGATGATCATGGATTTTAATTTTTTTGATGAGATGTAAGAAATGACTTTTTCTTTTGTGCGATCATCAAGATTGCTAGAAAAATAAGACCAAGGTCTGTCGTCGGTATGCCGAGGCGTGGCCTAAGGAAAACTATGTGATCCTATGCTTTTGTTATTTATACATTAACAATATTTTCTGGCATCATCATCATGAAGTAATTTACTCTCTACAAAATATTTGATGTTGTTTTGAAAGGGAGGATTTTGGCTTCTAGAAAAAGCTGTCGAAGAGAATCTTTATTTCTTCTTATAAATGAAAGGTTGATAAGCAAAATTATTATCGTTCAAGAATCTACCAAAAATCCAAGCACGGTCATCAATCCACCTTTTCTATCTATCTATCCTTGATATCCGTACATAATATTGCTGTCTACTTGAAGTATTCATACTATTTTTTCGTAATGTTTCGCTATCATATTATGGGATTTACGCGTTTAAGGGAACTACGGGATCTACTTGAAGGGACGATATGGTCTTTTATAATATGTAGTATTGAAAAGCAAGAAGGAGTAGGTACAGATTATCAATTTTATATGTAGGCCATCCTCTTGGGAGTGAGAAATGTCAAAAGAAGACGAAGAGACTTTTGATGTCCATTTGTACCAATCCAAAATATAAAGAAAGACAATCAAAGATTTCAGGCAAGAATCGAGGCAAAAAGAGAAATGCCTGTTGTGCATATTCACATTTCAAGAGCTGTGCACAAGGAAGACATTATTTGAAGTACGACAGAGAGAGAAGGAGAGATTGAAGGGAACACCTATGGCTTTATGGCGACACGATTCTTGCCTTTTTATATTTTTCCTGATTCTCTTAAAACACCACTCTGTCCAATGTTCGGTATTACAATAATAATAACAATAATAATAAAAACGCTCGCTGTTTGCTATTCCGTTTCATCCTGCTGTTGTCAACATGTATACGTACACTTACCTATATAGCTGGTAAAAGCCCTCCAAAAAATAGTAGTATATGGAAATAAATAATAATAAATGGAGTGACTGAATCAGTACGTATAAAACGTATCTAACACGCTTTTCGAGATATTCTCCACGTCTGATATCGTAAAAAGTTTGATTTTTTAAATTTTATTTCTTCGTTTGAAATAGATGTGTACACTTAGTGTTTTTTACCATCTTATTCTCCTTAGTCGGTAGGTAATCTTGATTATATTTTCCTTTTTTATGCCCAACAAAAGTCATATCAATCAAATGGTCGGTCGGTCAAAAACTAAGCAAGTATATATATACCATTCACATATATGAAAGTAAGGAAAATATCATATCAAGCGATATAAAAATGTACACCCAGTCAGAAGAAGAAACCACCCGCATTACATCATCTATAAAAAGTTAGTTTTCTTGAAAGGAAGCATTTACGGTTGGAGAGTTTGAGCGCATAATAATCGCATTCATTTTTATAACGAGACATTTATTCACATTAAAAAAGTTTCGAGAAAGTAAAAAAGAGCATGTTATTCGCCTTTTACACCGCATTATACTCTTTTCACTTTACATTCCCTATAAATGTACAATGCTATTGTAATGATGACTCCTAACTTTATATTGTATATAGAATGATTTAAAAACTCTAATAATGTGTAGGTAGTAAAGGTCTTTTTTGTATTAAAAAGGTATGGACTTTTTAGTAGAGATCAGGACAATAATAATAAGACGCTATCTTTTCTATTATTCAACTGATTTCAAAGCAAAGGATTGTTCTCTTATCATCCTGTAATAATACTGGTATTTATTGTAGTAAAAAATATTTCATCTCATCTCAGGTGCTTTTATATTACATTGTATAGAAGAGCAGCGACATAAAAGCATAAAGTACATAAAAAGGCGATACCTGAGTTGAATGCTGTATCATTGCGCGACATTTTAGGCAGAATAATAAAAAATAATCTTGTATAGTAAACTACAAAAAGGGTTAAAAGGCTACGATCACAATCGTGATCATCTTCTCATCTTAAATGTATCTAGTCAACTACGACGAGGGCTCTGCATAGACTTTCAAATAGGTAGGTACCTACGTTGTTTGTGAATTCCGTGTCAATATTTTCCAGGTACTCTGCCATGTTTTGGTTTTGAGAACGATTTAATTTCATTTTTCAAAACAAAAATTAATACCTATTATTTGACCTTATTGGTTCAAACGCAAAAGAATTTTCACCTTGTCTAGACGGAATTTGTAGTTTAAACGTTTATTTTTGCGATACGGGATTTCATCATCTCCGTACGCACGAAATATGGTGTTATTTTGTTTTGATGGCTGTTTATCTAGCACGATGCTAAGGTTGACAAAATACGACAATAATAATATTAGCACATAAAAACGCGTGACTTTAACTGTCAACTGTGGCTTTAATTTTTATACTATGACGAGGTGACATGACGGGTCAATGTACTATATCAGGAAAATTTTGATGATGGAACGATGTTTCCGTTAAGATATTATGTTTTAGCCCAATTTTTCCAATGCAAACTTTTTCGTAGATGTTATATATAACTGTCACGTAGTTTCAGATTCGGTTGTTTGTCATCATCAACTTAATACGAATACGTGTTCGTGTCTTTAAAAAGATTCTTCAGTTTGTTGATTGTCCAGTAGAAATTGGAGGCGAATAATGATAATGGCTTCATCAAGTTTTCTGAAAATCGGTAAATGTCTTTTTGATAAGCACTCCACTTCCTGTGCACTTAAAAACGGTTTAAATCAACTGTAGATTATGACAAAAAGATTTCAAAGAATGGTCATAACTAAATCTTAGTGCAAATTATATACATTTGACCAGCTTGTAAAACTGGAAAATTTGTACGTTTATTGTTGTGCTGTACAAAGACGTCATGAGGGGCTAATGAGGATGTTCGCTTTTGGTGCGAAATAGGGTGTGTAGGAATCCGCTGATTTGAACACTTTATTGTAGGTACTTCTTTAGTTTTAACCTCTGCAAGGGGTAATAGTCTCATAATGAACTGCTGCCTGGCATGTTACATGAAAGCTCTTTTGGTGCTCACAGCATGTTACCCGCTTGTGTATTTCCTATCCGCTCTGGTCTTTTTCACTGTTGACCTGTTTGGCTTCTCGTCGATGTACTCGACTTGCTTTTCGCTGGATACTTACTACACAAATAAATATTTTTATATTTTTAATGTAATATTTAAGGATCACAGGGCATTTTGACATAATTTATGGAGTACTTTATCTAATTTTATTTTCAAACCGAGTTTGTTTCTTATTAAGTTTTCTGGACATATTATTATTGCTTTGTTATGTTGGAGGTGTAATTACATTCATGAATGTGCAATCAAGGTTCATGTCGTTTTGTTGAGACCCACCTGCTGTTTTTGATGGAAGGCGATTGTCTTTTTGGTATAATTATCCGCGAGAAGACTCCATGTTATTCAGTGAGAAACTAATCCGAGATGACTCTTTATGGAATATGAACATAAAAAATGTTGTTGAATGGTAGCCATTCACGTCACCACCACTCATTGTCAGTTTTCAGCAACAATTCAGTCGACATTTTTTGTTTCATGACTTGTTGTTTGACTCAATAGCTTTAATGTAGTTATTATAAAACAGTCAAAAAAGGGTTAAAAGTTAAAGAGCGTATGGTTTTATGGTCGCATGGAATCTGGGAAGACCTTATGATTTTTCGATTTTTATAAAAAATTTGGACAAATATTTTCGAGAGACAGAATTATCTTTTATTTTAATCACGTTCTCATAATATCCCGAAATTCAATAAAATTTTACAATCCAAACATTAAAATTATTGTATTATTTTTATAGTTGTAATATCATGTGCCACTTAAAGGCAATCAAATATAAACAGTGCGTTTTGTTCTTACATGCTATACGAAATCTTTTTGTCATTTTATCGTAAAGAACTGGAATTGTTAAAATATGAATAAAAAATGTATCTTCATGATACCAAGTCATTTTAAGAACTTAACTTTTTTTGTCAGTAAAAAGTGTCATAAAATGAAAGGATTTTTTTGCTGCTGGACAGATTTTATATTCCATTTAATGAGTTGGATTCTTCTTTTTTGGGATCGGGACAAGAAAATGTTACGACTTTCTTTTAAGGGTCACATGTATGTAATAATATCAAAGGAAGCAATAAGCACCACGCAGGCGAAGAATAAAAGCTTTAAAATTTCTTACAACTTCTGAGAAATAGGAGATGCTTTGAGAAATATTTCTTGATTTTCCATGAATTTTTATTTTATACGCACAAAAAATCAAAAAGCTGTCCCATATTGTCACCATGTGTTGTCTGTTCCCTTTCCTCCTACTCTGTGTATTTCACTACCCATTCATTTTCAGTTTTTTATCATCGGATAATATATGGTATTGTGCGCTTTAAAACATGAAGAATTTGAAACAGTAATAATAACACAAGCGCGTAAACGGACCGCTATAAAATTTGAAACGACACAAAGATAGAAATCACTACAATCATTATTACACACGCATGGTATATTACAGAGAGACAGAAGTCAAATAGCTCTAGTCAAACTAACCCTTTTCTTCATAAAATTGGGTAATAATAATGGCATAAATGGCTGTAATCTAGGAAATATAGTTCATTTCACTACTTTATGGAAAAAAATGAAGAAGGATGTGATTCAAGTGGTGACACGCATATTTTACATATGTGTAAGAAAACAATCTTGGGTAATGTGTTCCAAAGTCATAAATAAATGTGTATTCACTCACATGTGGCAAAATATATATACCTAAGTATTCACGTTTTCAAGGGAAGAATAAGATGAAAATTTTATTGTTTGTAAGCGAGTGTGGATAAGGACTATACAGCAACTGTCAACATGCCATTAGCATATTTAATTACGACATACCTACGTGTGTTTGTGTCAGTTGTTAGTGAAAATGCTTATAGAATTAGTAAACACGAACTATGAACTATTTTGTTAGGGTCACTTGCCCCTTATCTCATTCATAAATGGTATAGCATCATACAAAAAAACTAAAACAGAAGTCAAGTAGACGACTCTTAAGAGGGATTGGGTTTACAAACGGCTACAATCACGCTAAACTTTTTTCCCGAGT
>JAQFYG010004603.1:0-10851 GCA_034694325.1 Entomobrya corticalis | reverse complement strand
TGCATGAATCTGTTCAAATTGATGTTCACCTGTTCAAGTTTTAGCTCGTCAAAACTTATACACACATCATGATTCATTCATTCTAAATTTTAGGATGATTCATTTTTAAAATTTACATGACGATCTCTTCCAAAACAGGAGGAAAGTTTTATATAATCTCTGGTATTAGAATTTATAGTGTAGAATTTACCATAAAATATCCACCTGCTCTTACAATTAATAACAATTTCAAGTTCACTCACTCTTCACACCAATTCTTAAATATTTACCTTTGGCTGGCATAAAATAATGCATTCAACATTCAGTAAAACAGGATAACAGCTAGTACGATAACGGTTAGCAGGAAAACGAAAACAGGATATAAAATTACCATGATGATGTCAATTGAAGTGACCATTTATTGAATCTCCTCTCAAATTCTTTTAAATATTGATCTTCAAAATACGACTATAAATTTCAGAGATGACCATAACCAAGTCAATACATTATGTTTGGAAATGGTCGTCATCAAAGGTTTTTCAAAAATTGTTCCTCCCAAAAAGATTTCCGGTTACATTACAAAATATTCTATTGATTTTTAAGGTCAGTGGACTATAGAATGACGCATTTGAATGAGCAAGCACATAAAACAAAACAATTAAAACTTTTAACTCGTATTATTCACCTACAAGACGAATGTAAGAATTTATTGGCTTTTAACATTCCTTAATGATATAACGTTAAAAATCGTAATTAGATAATTGATAAAATATTTTTATGGAATAATTATTGAAATCATTTTCAAATATATCAAATAATGATCAGAAATGTAAATACTATTTACCATTTATAAATAATTTATAATTAAAAGTAGAAAATACTTAATTTATAATTCCTTTGACTAAAAATCCAAAGGACATCGACATGGGTCCTTCATATTTGGATAATAGCAATCATCCTTACGTGATCCCTATACATTATATTTAAACCAATGAAAAAACACAATTTAAATACAATGCTACAAAATAATTATATAATTCAATAATTTAATTGAACATTTCATAAATAAAAAATTACCAGTAGAGGTCTTGCCACTGTACCAGTATCAGAATACCCCAAAAGAAAACGAAGATTATTAATGTCTTTCATCAAGTTTGTGATGTGCTCTTCTAATTTGGCAACTTGTTCTGTATTTAATTCTCTTCTCTGTGATTTTAACTCATGTTCCAGCACAGATTTTTTGTCTAACTTTCACTAATAATATATCTAGGTTCCCTTTACCCTCAGTTTTAATTCCGATGCATGAATCTACAGAAGATGCTGACAGCAATATAAGAAATATCCCAAAGAAAATGGATAGGAAACTAATTGATAATTTCATTTTTAATGCATATTTAAACGCTAGAATATCTTTACGTTGCTAATTTTCTCAACGCTTCTGTTAGAAACGATTATTAATTCTGTGTATTTGTTAAGCCTACGGTTAGTACGATTCTTGAGTTTTGGAAGGATTTTGCTCAAAAAACTTTTATTTAGACTTGTAAATTGTACAGTTGTTCCCGAAAATACATTTTATATAAAAAGCAGACGCTTACAAAATCCGAGTCCTTTCTTGTAAAAACATTTTCTATGAAAACCATATAAATCATTTCCCCTGAAAATTTGTGATAAAAAACTAAATATCAGTCCCAGTTGTCCAGAATCCTGTTATAAATCATGAAGCGTGAATAAATATAATAATGCCCTAAAATACTTATTTCTTCGTCTGATCATTTTACGTGATAAATCCAACTTACTCCGCAATGAAAAGCTTGCGTCATCATAATCCCATCACAGTGAAATGACAAAAAGCTCCAAACTCACACGGAATTGGAATAAAAACAGTAAAAGTTGAAAGTAGACGATCAAGTGATGTTTACTTTGACTAGGTAAATATTATAGTCTTTACTTGTGAAGACGGATAAACGATTCACAAAATCCGCTTGTGTATCCGTAAGGACTGATGTGATGACGATGTCGTACTACACTGGACTGGACTCTGGAGTTACGTCATCATAAATTATGTTATAGGTAAAAAACACCAAATCAAGACTAATCCTCGTGTCCATAATCTGCTAAATTATTTTATCCTTTTTGGTATTTAATTTTAATGTATTTTTAAAATTATTTGTTACTTTTCCAGTTACTATTAAAAATACATTGTATGCTATGCTACTTTCATTATAAGAGTTTGGTCATACTTTATTAGAGTTTTATTAATTTTAAAATCACTTTTATTTTATTTTATCATTTTCAGTTATATAATAATAGTACAAGTTTTTGTTTCATATGAATCACGATTTACGACTATTGTTTATATTACATGCTCACATTTATTGGAAAATTTTTTGAAAAGGGAATTAAAAGTATTTGTATCAAGTAAAGAGACACAAATTGTTAAATTATATATCAGAATGAGTTACATTATTTCACATATATTAGGAATAAGACTGAAATTCTTAACGGATAATTACTACAATACCACCGACACAGACAAAAGAAGTTAAATATAGAACGGGACAAAACTTTGATCAAGTATATTGTATTGATTAAAGTACAATTTTCAATAATTTTCAAATAATATTTTATAAATAAGATATTACAATCTTAACTAAAACGCCACCATCAGCGACAATAAGACAAATCCATTGAATCAATAAACTGAAGCATTCTCATAGACTTAATAATTAGAAAATAACATGACAAGAGGAACATGAAAAATCTAGAAAGAATGCTTTATCTAGCAAAATAGTACTAAATTCGTTATAGCATTTTTAGATGAATAGCTAAATATAGTCTGGATACTCGACAATAATATTATTATTTAATATTTAGTAAACAATAAGAAAATATTGTTGATAAGTTGATATCGTTATACATGTAGCATTTCAAAATTGTTAAATTAATAGTAGCAAGTAGCACTATGATAGATCAATAGTTTTAATAGAAAACTGTAGTAAAATATTTCTTTCTTTCTCGACGGAGCTTACAATTTTTAGGAAAAACTTAGAGTATTCAAGACTAATTATTATGAAGTAATTAAAGCTCAGTTATCCGCACCGAGCGACGTCAAACCAACAGAGTAGTTTTAGTTTTTTATAGTTGTGCTTATCTGCGTCTTTCTTAGGTCCTCATTTCTTGCTCTTCGTCATCTCCTATGTCAATCTCGTCATCTCTCTCCATTTCCATAAACTCTAGAAGTCGAAAGGGTTGAGTCGCATTGTTGATCATTGTAAAGTTGATAAAGCATCTGAGCCCATCAAAATACTCCTTTGGCACATTTATTTCAAGGAACGGAACAAGATTGTCTTCGATTCTGCTTCTCCTCTCGGCTGGGATTTCCGGCTCTGCGAGAAGCAATTGGATAACCTTTTGGGCGGATAGGGTCATGTCCAAAAGGAAAGCGCTGTAAAAAAATAAAACATTATTTTCAGAACAAATATACAAAAAAATAAAAAGTTAAATATATATAAAATAAATAATCAAGTAAGTTACCACTGATGAGTGTTGACCGGCTTGAATTTAATCACACTTTCCATAAAGCTAATCACCGCAGCCTCAGTGGCCTCCAGGTCTTCCTGTGGTCCCAACATTTTCAAATAACTGCTCATCATCTTCCCATGAATTTCCCATCCGTGAATGCGATTACGGTTCCTTTCGAGTTCAGCCAAATGTTTTTGAATGCTAGTAGCTTGAGCAGGAACCCTCTTCCCAATCAAATCCAAAGACATCCCAGTCTCCAAGTAATTTGTAAAAACATCATAGCTTTCTTGCCACCGATTCATGATTCCCAAGTACCACATCATTTCATCCGGTCTCCTTCGACATCCAAGACTACTTTTCCAGCATTTTATGGAATATATCAAAGATTCGGGGACACCAAGCGATGACAACAAAAATTGTTCTTCGTCCTTCAGACCTTCACCAATATATCGTTCCAAGAGCCGTTCACAAAACGCTTCTCGAGCCAATTTCTCACGTTCCTGCTGCTCTGGATCATCCTCATTATCTGCCTCACATTCAGGTCCGGGAAGATGCCCCATCACAAATTGACACCATTTCCACATCCCAATACCCTCCAACATTCCTGTGAAACCGAGACAAATCTCTTTGTACAAATCATCTCCTGGAGAATATCCAATTTCTTCCAAATCCCTCATTAATAACCAGTCAAGCTTATAATCCAAGCAGTCTTTAGTCCAGGTTCTTGGCGTCAGAACTATATTCATAGGATATCCAGTACAGCTATAAAGCTTCAACAAATGCACTGCCAAATTGGCCACAGAACTTGACTCAGCTTCCGGTAACGGACACTCATCATCTTCCGCAATTTCCCGCATGATCTCCTCAAATTCTCTCACAGCTTTTTCAACACTAACCGGAAGTTGTGTCTTGGCAGGTCCTTGGAACCAGATGAAAAGAGCGAAATGTTGGAGCCAATCATAAGTAGTCATTCCACGAACCTTTTCAGCGTTCAGCCAACTCAGTTCCTTTAAGTTTCCAGAAACCAGAGCAAATATGTCGCTGGAGTCTTTAGGCATACCTTCGAACACATCCAGTGCCTCATCTTCGAAATTCAGCAATAGATGGGGGCAAGTTCCCAAAACCACAGACAACCACAAATTGTCCTCCTGTAGCGCAGCATCACAGGCAGCTTCTACCAAACCTTTCTTCAATAATCCCAAAACAGTCTTATCTTTTCCGTCGAATTCACCTCCAAATAGCAATGCTGCATTCTTTCTCATCCACTCTCCAAGTTTTTTTCGCTGCCCAAGAAGGAACCCGTCATCTTCCAAAAAGTCCTCTTCAAGCTCCAACTCTCCAGGCCATAAAATATCGCAAAGATCCCAGATAATCAACTCAGATTCAAGTTTCTTTTTCACCTGTGAAACCTGACAATTTCTGATTTCTTCGCGAAGGGACTGAAGATGCTCTTTAAACAAAACACCTTCTTTGTTCAGTCGATTCTTCATTTGTTTTTCGAGGACATTTCGGTACGATTTTGAGAGTGGTGCCAACTCCTGCTTATCAGCATAGCTTGTTAACTGATTGATTTTGACTTGACCATTGAATTTTCCAGTTTTTCGTGTGGTCGTCTGAGTAACGGTGATAAACTGACCGTTGGGTAGGAAACACACTTTCGATGATCCCTGGAGCCTTATGGCAGTGGTTACTTGGTTTGGTCTCAATGAAATAAATAAATCTTGGATAGGTTCCTCACTAAATTGTACAGGTTCCACAGGCCTGATGGTTGGTGCAGGTGCCTTCACGGTTATCTGACTAGAAGATGGCCCTTGGATCATTGACAGTCTGTTCTTCAGTCTTTTACCATCTTCTGGATCAGCAGCAATTCGAGATAATGCCATAGACATTGGAGGTCTTGACATTTTTGAAGGTGGCTGACTATCAAAAATGGACATTAAAGTGGGATCTCTTCTATCATCATACTCGTCAATTGACATGACACTCTTTAAAAGTTTTGACTTTTCTGTTCCATAGTCTTTTAAAATGGGTTTGTACTTGGGAAGTGAGGTCGCATGTTCGTGCTCGGATTCTGGTGGTTGTTGTAGCGACCTTTTCAAAGATGGACGTCGAACTAAAAAATCATCGTCATCCAAGTCATCATCTTCCCCGTCTAACTCATCGTCATCATCATCCCCATCTAAATCATCGTCATCATCATCTGAATCACATGACGTTAAAGGATTCAACTCCACATCAGACGCTGGTGGCTGCCCTCCTTCGAATAAATCCTTTTGTTGTTGAATTAGTGGAGGGGGCATTATACCAGCAGAGCCAACAGTTCCCATATCCCCTGAAGGTCCTGGAGCTTGTCCTCCCATACCTAATCCTCCAGAAGCTAAACTCATACTTGACCTTTGTTGTTGCAACTTTTGCTGTGGAATCCCTCCAAGACCTTTTTGCTGATTTGCTCCTGCTGTAGGTGCTGGTTCTTCGTCTTCTTCTACATCGCAAGAATACTTGGAAAAGTGGGGCACTTTGAATTTCCATACTCCATGTTCACGACTGTAAGAAATGAACTCGGAACCCGTACGAAGACAAGCTTTTCTCAGTTTTGCTTCGTAATCCATCTTTTGAATCTCTTCAGGATTTCGGATAAGCTCATTCGTTGATTTGTCGATGGGCCATACTCTATCCAGTTCGATTTCTGCGGGGGCGTTGAGGCCATTGCCTAATTCGGGTTTATTCTTGTCATCAGGATAAACTGTAACTTCTTTGTGACGGAATTGTACTGTAAGAATGAAATCAAATATAAAGATTACTACAAGTTCATTGAAATTCGACTTTTGTCGTAGATAATTGTACCAAATAATTAATAAGCATAATCATACCAATCTCATCAATGTTGATATTCGCCACGTTAACAGGTATAATGTATTTTATTCGTCCAAAATTCATTCTCCCTATTTCAAGTCCTTTGACAAAACATTTTCCATTTGAATCCATCATACGATCGAGTTCCTCCAAAGATGGTTTCAAATAGTAATGTGGTCGACTACAGACAACACCGCATACACTCCCAGGTAATCCACCGCTTCCTCCTGCTGAAGTACGAGCTCCACCTCCACCACTTCCATTGAAAAATGATCCACTTCCAATATCAATCTCAGATCCCCTCTTGGATGATAAACCCCCACCAGCACCACTGAGACAACTGCCATTAAAACCCCCATCACCTCCATCACTGCTTCCACTATGATTCAGACTCTGATTTACCAACATGGATGATGGACCAAAGCCATAATTTATGGAATCTCCAAAATCAATGGTCCTATTTGGTTCCCCATATTTTCCTCCTGATTCTGGTGATACGTAACATAAGTCACTGGCATTTAATGACGAATTCAGTGTCAATCGATTACGGCGATTCTGCGCTAAAGGGGATTGCAATCCTAATCTGTTACTGGCTGAAGGAGAATTTGACCCCAGCAAGGAGGACCGTCTCGCCATACCAATTGAACCATTTTCTCTACTTCCGGAACCTGAAGAAGGTGTCGAGCAAATAATGTCCGAGTTGTTGAGGACCAATTTTTTTACATTGGTTTTTGGAGAAAGAACATCTATACCGACACCGTAGTCCTCATCCTCGAAACCATTGAATATTCTGAACTGAAAAATAAATATAGATTCAAATGTTACAAATATAAGCTTGCACATTTAAGAAATTAAATAATAGTTTCTGCGCAAGCATGTTATTTACCTTTGTGATGTTACTATTCTTTGTGCTGCTAGTATAAGTCAGATTTTTAACGGCGGGAGTCATGCTGATATTAAAAGCTGATGAGGATGAAGAAAGTCCCCCTGTGGTTTTGCGTCTTGACGCAGACGACGCTTGTAGGTACTCTCTTTGAGCCAATGGATTTGTTGGCTTGGTCAAGTCCTCAATTTTTCGATGCGACTGAAAAAATATAAACAAAAAATAGATAAACAAAAATATTTAATAATTTATTAACTAATCAGAAATCAGAACTCACGATCAAATTGTAGAATAGTTGATTATCCTTGAATGGCGTAGTAGCAAAACTGATAGAGCCTTGCGCAAACTGCTGCTGTTGTTGTTGCTGCTGCTGTTGCATCTGCTGATTAGATTGGAAATTAAGACCTCCGCTCCCAAAGGTGTTAGTGCCGCCACCAGAGCTAAATAGCGATAGTCCTGTCCCAGTCATGTTGGTATTTGTTCCACTAGAAAATAAACCGGTACCGAACATGGATCCAGTGGTGCCCGTTAAAGGCTTCTGCTGTTGCTGGGTATTACCACCCAATGAGAAGGATAACGGAGCTCCAAACGCTGAGGTGGTTCCAGTTCCAGCACTACTGGTAGCAGTCGACAGCGGATTGGAGAAATTGAACGTAGAAGTGGTGTTGGTGCCTGTGACAAAAACAAAATAAAATATTAAGTTTAATAAGTTTCATTTCATTTATATTGTATCTTTTTATAAATTGTTAGTAGTTATTTGAAACTTACCAAAAGTAGATGGCTGACTTGTTTGCTGTGGAGTAGAGCTAAATGGCGTAGAGAAACTGAACGGTTTATTAGCTTGCTGTTGTTGTTGTTGCTGCTGCTGGGCATTGGTTGAAAACAGGCTCCCAGTTCCAAATGTACCAGCAGTGGAAGCAGGTGTTCCAAAAGTGGGCGGAGCTGCAGTACTTCCAAACAAACTCTTATTTAATCCAGTGTTGGCAGTTGTACTCCCGAAAGCACCCCCACTTCCAAATGTTGGCGCTACAGATACTGGAGTTGTCAACGTCTTTTGACCAAACAAACCCATCCCTTGCTGCTGTTGTTGCTGCGGCTGCCCAAAAGCGAATCCAGCAGTTGATGTTGCAGGATTATTATTGGTCTGTCCAAACATGTTAGTCTGTTGTTGAGGTTGTTGACTGTTGGGATTGTTAAAAGAAAATCCTAGGGATGACCCCCCTCCAAATCCGGCGGTGGTCGTTGTAGAAGTAGCAGTGGTGCCAAATAGGCCACCTGGCTTGGCCTGCTGTTGCTGGCTGAGAGAACCAAACAAACCACCTCCTCCCGCTGTTGAGGTTTGAGCTGGTTGGCCAAACGCTGAGGTTTGTCCAAATGCACTAGGAGCGCCTAGTGTACTGGTCGCGGTGGCACCACCTCCAAATCCAAAGAGCCCACCAGTGTTTTGTTGTTGTTGCGGAGTAGCAGTGGTGCCTCCAGCTCCAAACAGACCAGTATTAGCAGAAGATGGCCCTTTTCTATTGAGCTGATAGTCTTCAAATCGGAGTTCCTCCAATGATTTATTTTCGTACTCCTTCATGCAGGTGACGCACTGATGGCGGGTATTGATCTGGGTGGCGACTCCATTTTTCACCATCGTATCCGTCCCATTGATTGCATTGAAAGGGACTGATGTACCAGCGGCAGATTGTTGAGCTATTGAAATATTTGAAAAATAACGACAATATCAATTAGTGGTTTTTAAAAACTATTATTTATTTATAGATTACAACTATAATTACTACTTACTCTGCTGAGCCGAAAAGGGGCTATTAGAAATAGCAGTGGATGTCCCAAACATCCCAGTTGCTGGTTTGGCCTGCTGACCAAAAACGCTAGATGTATTTTGCTGACCTCCAAACGCCGATAAAGACGTCTGAGGAGAACCAAAGCTCGTGTTCCCCCCAACCCCTCCAAACAAGCTGGTTGTCTGTTGTTGTTGCTGTTGCGCTGGCTGTCCAAACAGGCTACCTCCTCCTCCAGCAGTACTGGTAACCGCACCAAAAGTTCCTGCCCCACCTAAAACAACAACAAATTAAATAAATAATTTTAAAATCAACAATTATCTACTTAATAAACACAAAATGCATTCAAATTTCAAAATTAACTAGTTTACCAAAGGTGGAGGTTGTGCTTCCAAACCCACTACTTCCGAACATTTTCCAAAATAATCAAATATAAAAACTGTCCTCCTCCACTGACAAACTGCGACTGCATTTCATTTGCATTGACAAATTACAAAAAAAAGAAAAAACAGCAATAATTAGATACAAATATTCTGTCACCCATTCATTCATCCACCCTTACTAACATAATACTTAATTTAATAGTTCATCTGTTCATCATAAGCAAACCAATTAAATTACTTCTTACCTTCAATCTGAGTCTTTCTCAATTTTTCGCCCGTCACCTAGTCACCTCCGCCCCCACCTCCAACTCCAACCAAAAACCTCCCACTTAGAAATTCGCCACCTTAGTTAATACTGAATACTGTGAATACTGATCAGATAACAATATTTAATGATTGATTCTGATTGATTGGTATTTTTATCCTAAAACTTCCAACTTCATTAAATAAAAAATATTATTCTTTAATCCTCTGAACAAAACTTTAATGACAAAAGAGAGCAAAATTATTATTTAACTAACTGGTTGGGTAGCACAGTACAGAATACAGAACACAGAACGACAATCCTCAATTAATTAATTATTTTACCGTCGACCTCCTTCTCCCAGAAGTCAGTGGACTTGAGTGTACGTTTCTGTTTGTGACGTTACGTGTTAGATTAGAATTAGAGTACGTTCTACGTTGTACGTTCATAAAAAACATCAACAAACCATTCGTCAGCAGCAAAAGCACACAAACAAGCCACAATACAGCAATCCCACGCACACGTTCTTTATGAAGCGGAATCAGAATCGGTATGCATGCATGCATTATTGCAAGTATTTATGCCTATCAGAAAAAAATCGTCTTTCTTTCTTCAATAGCCAGTTAGCCAAAAAGAAGCAGGCGGCAATGGACCGCCAGTGGACTTGAAAGAAATGGGGAGAATTGAGACGAAGAGGTGTGTATACATTACATTCACATTAACAAGTATGCGGAACGTGCCTTGCTTTTTAAAGGCAGTGGTAGGCAGTGCAGTGGTACATACAATATGTTATGGTTCAGTGCACGTATTCGTTTACAAATTCAGCCCCACCTCCATTCCATTAGAGTTGCGTACTTTATGAATGCACCCATATTTTGTCTCGAGTATTGTATCATTGCTCACGTACACCAACAAACAACAGAAAACAGATGCATTTTACTTTTTTGCATGAACCAATGCAATGCAATATTCAACGCAAGGTGCAAGACTGAATGAAAGCTTTCAAATTAATTTTCAATTGTCAATTAAAATTTTTTAATTGGTTGTGCTATTATTGGAAAGGGAAATAAATTTTTCTCTGAATCTGTAAAACAATTAAATAAAAAGATGGGAATGGGGAAGAAGCTATTTTTGGACACGAAAGGGACCTGCTTTCTTTGTCTTCGGGAGGTGGAGGGGGAATTGGAGGAAATAGCAAGCAGT
>JAQFYG010004602.1:0-10851 GCA_034694325.1 Entomobrya corticalis | reverse complement strand
GACCGGAGAGCATGAAGATGAACAAGTTGAAAAAGATGTAAGATGCAATACGAGAAAAAAATATGATTCAAACAAAAAAATTACATTATTTATATGCCACTTCACTTATTCACTGTATGAGAAAAAGTAAAAAATGAAGAAAAAAAAGAAAGACAAAAAAAATTAAATCTTGTCTCTGTCTCTCTATCTGCTGAACATTTATTTATGTGTATCGTGTTTTCAGGTAGGGTAGATTACATTACATCTCCCTGTCTCGTCGTCCCACTCTTCTTCTTCTTCTTCTGCTCATCATATATCATGTAAATGTAATCTACTCTGAAAGTGTTTCCGTCCGTTAGGACAATTTTTGATGCAATAATATCAAAATAATGACAAGGCTCTGTGATGCTATACATTATGAAGATTTTTTTTGCATTCAATTGAAATGGAGCTCAGAGAATAGAGAAGAGGAAGGAAGGATGAGGTTGAGCAACGTGATCTGTAACTTGACCATTTGATCCTGCATGCATACATATCAAGATGATGAACAAGATTACAAACGAAGGAGCTTTATGATTCTTACTGATTCTTTAGCGGTGTGGTATACGGTGTTAGTGGTTGTTTCATAATAATAACAAGTAATAATGTGCGACGCATAGCAAAAAAAAGGTAGAAATTTGCTCTTATTAAAACAGCATCAAGAGAAAGAGCCTACCACTTACTTTTGTAAGCCTTCCAGTTCGTCATTTTCAAAGCATTTTTAAATATATTTCTTTCTTCCTCTCTTGTAATGTAACATCACTTCATTCTTACCGTATCCTCCAGCAGCAGCGACAGGATCATGGCTACAATGATCATCTCACGGCACGGAAACTCACGAAAATAAAAAACATTATAGTAGATTGGAAAAAGAGAAACGAGAGGTGATAGTTGAGAAGAAAGAGTAGAAGCTTCTCTCCTACTCAAACACATATACATATACACACATCTTTTTCTTCTTTCTTGGCTTGTCGAACGAAGCCAGCGACTATTCTAACATCCAAGTAACGTGAAACAAGCGTCTCTTTTATAGTCTTTTCTATCTGCTATATAGAAAATTGTATAAGAATATATGTATAGACTATCCAATATAATATTTAGTTATATATAAAAAAATGCTAGATTCCCATTTCATTTCTCTTCTCGACTCTCTCTTCTTCTCTCTCTCTCTCGATGTTTTTCTCTTTTTTTGGTCTCTCGGCCCCCGAAAACTGTTGAAGGATAGTGCCGAGCTTGGATGAAGCGGGCGATGGACTACAAAACAAGAAAAGGTATACGTACGCTACGCACAACTGTGGAAAAAGTGGAGGAGGAGGAGGACGCTTCAAAAGTGATGGTTATTCTGCTGAAAAGAAAGAAGCTACAATGCTCTCCTCATCCACACAGCGTGGTTTGCATCAGCAGCCCCACTAACTACCAACCACTGCCATACCATATCCCCATATCCTCGTCGTTTTCGACTCCGTTTTCGTTATCCATGAATGGTATAGAAGAAGCAACAGAGAGAAGCATCTCTAGAAAAAAAGTCCATGATGATAATAATAATGGTAGCAGTGGTTGTAGTCGTCCTCGTCCCTGTAGTTGTAAATGTGAGTCTGTGTGTAGTCAACAATATGTAGAGAGGAAAGCAGCCAGAGCCAGCTTTATATTGTAACTACTCCAAAAAAAGCAACTCAAACATTCCAAGCTAGAAAACTAAACCCAATAACAAAGGACAAAGGATCTCTCTTCTCCTCCGCACATACTCACTCACTCCAATAGTCGGAATTCTAGCATGAGTAGGTACTCTACTCTCTCGCTCATCATAATGTTGAAAAAATATTTTTGGATATTTGGGAAAAAATATGACGGTCTAGATGAGAGTTTGAGAGTATACTAGAAAGAGAATTTTTTGTTTTATATACCTAGCTATTCTAAAAAAATGTTTGCAATATCAAGTTAGCGTCTCTTTTCTCTTATATTCATCTATTCCTATGCGCTATAGTGATATATGTATGTATGTAATATCTGTAGAAAGAATGTTACTTGAACTACGCTTCTCCACAATATCAACAATACTTGCTGAGTTTTGCTGGGATTTTTTTCATGAGAATTGAGAATCGACATGAGCGAGAGAGAAAAAAGATGATGTCGATGAAATGGAAAAAGCCAGGAAGCACTGTAAAGGCCTGTGTCAGTGCGCTTTATGCATTCAAATATCATTTTCAACATCTCAAATTATTTGTAATAATGTAGATGAACAACCAAAGCGGGTAGTTTTCGTTTCCATTCAGTGTATGACTGTATGAGTTTTATCTGGAAATCGAGTCTGTGTACTTATGAGTCAATTTTATCAAGAAAAGTCATTCGCGTCTTCTTCGTTCGAATCAGTTTTTGATTCATCTTTGAAAATCATTTCGTTTGTTTAAGAAGAAGACTTGATAAGAAAGTTGGAAAGAACAGGAGACAGATAGATAGAACAAGAAGAAAACAGAGAGAAAAGATTTTAGCACAAAAAAGTAAATAAGTTGACCAAGTTAAGCACTAACAATATTTTCACTAAAATTTTGAGAAAACTGCATTAAATAATACATTAAATCATCCAACTGGTAGAAGTGGTAGTACCTTCGGTAACTCTTCAATGATGCATTGATAATGAAGCCGGTATAAGGATAGTGCAAAAGATGATTGTGATTGTGGTGATGTTGATGATGAGGATGATGCTTCCCAGTATGCATGTACTACAAGTGGTGTTTGAACGCATATCCATCCAAAGAAGCGAAAAGAGAGCGTTGTTCTTCTCGCTTCATTTTTTCTACATGATACATATATCCTGTACAAAGATATCCATAGGTATATTATGCTCTTACTGTTTGCTAGTGGTTGTTTGTCATGATGTCATGTTGAAAGTTGAAAATGATGGTTTGGGAAAATACAATGGAAAAGGTTCGTCGTCCACCAACCACCACCACTACCAACCACCGCTACTATCAACTACCGGCTTAATAGGTAGAGAAGAGAGTAAAGGAGGAAAGGTAGCATGCATAATCATCATGATCATCATCATCACCACCACCAACTCGCTCGTCGCCTTTCCTATACACATATTCACGATAAATATGAATATAAAACTCACCCAGCGTTACAATTCCCACTCATTGCTTTTGCTTGCATCACCTCTAGTTATAAAGATAGTTTAGTTGAGAGCTTGAGAGTACTGACTGAGTAATGCATATATACCTACATGAAAAGGATGTGATATGATGATCCTGATATAGGAGCAGATTTTATATGAGAGCAGAGAGTCAAAAGAAAAGCAAGGGGACTTGAATGGAAAAATTTATACGTTTATAGGAAAGATACCTTCTATAAAAAGCTCTATATATAGTGGCAGTAAAGAAGATACACATAATGATGCATACCTACATATTCTCCGTCGTGGTTTCACTCACACTCACTCACACAGAGCTACACACATACACATAAAATCCTCTCTTCATCATCATCATCATCATCATGTTCGTCATGTTCATCATGACGAACACGATGAGATCGGCGAACCTCGGCTTCATCTCGCAGTGCTTTGAAGTTGAAGCTACCTTCCCATTGTTATAAAAGGTAGTAGTCATTTTTTAACTAACAAGCTCTCTCCCGATATAAATATGTATATATCTTTTAGAGATGATAATATATATATCTTCATTTTTACTACTACTTCTCGGCAGCTGCAGCCACTATATAAAACCATGGAATATAAAAATATTTTATTATGGAATATGGAACTCTTTCCCATACAACATCGTGGTATTCTCGTCTCCCTCTTTCAAGCATTTTTTTCTCTTTCCTTTTATTATTATAAAAGCATTTTGAACATGACAAGGTTAGCGTGTGGGCAAAGAGGGATGCGTTTTGGCAATGCCTGTGATGCTCCGAAAGTTTCCTCCCCATTCCCGGTCAGCCATCCTCTACATCCTCCTGGCTGGCATGGCACGCTGTGTACTAATGCTATGATGCCCTCTACTATGCCGCTTGCTATATCCCATTGTGCGTTCTCTCTCTTTCTTTCTTTCTTTTTGCCTGTGTGCTTGTGTGGTGCTGTTTCGAGAAAAGATTCTCATTCCGTTGCCCCTTCGTCAGTTTGGCGTTAGTTGCTCTGTGAGACAGACGTGTTTTGTGCGATCGTTCCTCTAAAAAAAGTTTTATAAAGTTCTTACTCTTTCCACAAGTATAACAGTATATTAAACATATATACAATACCGATTTTATATTATTACTACTACGACATACCACAAAAGGTTTTTAAAACTTGTTCACCGCTTTGACTAGTCAAACGCCGCTTTGTTTTTACATCTTCGCACACAAAAACCAGTGTTTTTCGTGTTTTTATAAATTTTTTCGATTGACATCTCCAGTTTTCACCTTTCCAAATCTCTAAAATGGCTGATGTGGAAACTCCAAAGTAAGTTGACTTGTATAATTCATTATATTTTTTCATACAAAACTATAATTTTTTTCATGTCATCTGCCTACACACCATTGCAAAAGTAAAACACTGACATTTTTGCCCAAAGAAAACATGTCAAACAGTTTTTCCCACCATACAAATCATGAATATCCATGAAAGCATGCATAAATGCATAACGTGCGTCTATAGTGAGTGCTCCTCTGGGAACGTTTGTCAGAGACGGAGTACACGTTTAAAAAGGAAAAGCGTCATCATCATACCAAAGTGTAGTGACAGTCATTCAAAATCCACAAAGCAAGCATTCTCTTTTCAAAGAAACGTTACATGTCATGCTAGAGTTTCCGTGTTACTTATAAAAAAATTCTTTTTTTACGAAGTGTTCATGAAAAATTAACAAAACGAAAGACGCTTTTATTATTTTTCAATACATGACATTGTCTCATGAATGCTGTCATATTTATTCCTAAAAGTTACTGGCAAAAGTTGTTGTACCGGCCGGGTTTTTTTCTTTTTAAGACCTTCATTCTTCACTAATACCTGCTGCTTTTTCTGAGTTAAACCACTCTTAAGAAAAAAAAGTTTCTCGGCTTTACCATTTACCACATAAAAGATTATTATCATCATTTTCATGGCATGCATGCATGGGAATAGATAGAAAGAAAGAAGCTTGTTGTTAGTGGCGTGGTGGTAGATGGATGAAAAATGTATGCATGTATGGAATATGGAAGCATATATCAAGATCCCACTATATAGTTCTTTTTATATAAGTTATTATAAAAGTTGTGTAGTGAGTGATGAGAAAGCTCTTGTTCATGGCTTTACATCTATACCTACATGCATAACTCACAACACAACTCACATTTTTTACTACTTACACTTCATCTTCTCGTTATGTGTGACGACGATGATGATGATGATAATTTTTTTTGCTCATTCATACAAATAATATATCTTTTTTTTTGTCTTCTTTTCTTCATTCTTTCATTTTTGTGTTGAGCCAATTTTACAATTTGTTTCGTTTAAAAGAAGTCATAAAAAAGTGTGGAAATGGATACAAAAATGGAAAGTGGCGGCAGGAGAAGAAGTAGCAATGTGTCATAAGCATAATATTTTGTTATAGCATTTATCCAAAGTTCTTCATACAAATTTACAGAATCATCTACATCTTGACTTGATCGTGTCCTTCTTTTCCGTTCCGTATAATAATATGAAATGAAAGGTATAATATCTCTGAGCACTAGATCGACATGTCTTGTCAGATATACCCGTGTGTGCTCATTCCCATTGCTCATCGTCATCATTATACATTCATATTCATGCAAAAAGGAATGAAAAAGAGAATATTATATTCAAATGTGGCATCAACATCAAGGCAACTGGCAAAAATTTTTACTAGATATTTTTTTCTCTATCGTTTCAAGTGAATAATATATAACAAGCGTGTGTTTTGTGTATGTGTGTGTTTCTCTCCTTCTATCTTTTTTCTTTCTCCCGTTGAGAGTTGAAGTGACGCGTATAATAACTTTGCATAGAATGCAAAGAGAAAAAATAGCCTTGTGTGTGTGAAACTTGTAAATTTTTTCTTATCAGCGACAAGATCGTCGTTCCGCATATTTAGCAGAATGAAAATCCTCTTCTCTCTAAAAAAAATAGCAAAATAGAAAAAAATTAGAGGAATGATAATTGTAAGCAATAAAAGGAGAGCCGTAGTAAAGTAAGTAGTAAAGTGGCAACTAAATGGAAAGAAAGAAAAACGCACACGAAAAAATCATGTTGCTTCCATGTTTGTTTGCCAGCTTACACGCGTAGTTTAGCTTTAGCTTTACCTCCGGATTTTTAGTGAATTTGGATAATAGATAGTTTGGCTAGTGGAGAGAAGCTATAATATATGAATGATGATGATGGGACGACGACGACCATGCCATGCATCATGGAGGTAAAAATGGCTTAGGCTTACTTAAGCACCAAACACGCCACACACATACAAAAACACTATGATGTTGATGATGATGATGATGGCTTTGTTCCTTTTTCTCCTCACAGTAAAGTTATGGTTTATAAGAAAAAAGGAAATAGGCATTTCAAGTAGGTGCATGAATTGTCAATGATGATGACTTACTGTTGTGTGTATAGTGGCGTGGGTATATGCTAATGGCTAATAGTAAGTAGATCAATCTAAAAGAGACGTGTAACAAGGCAGCGTGTGATTGATTGTGTGCGTACCTGATATTGATTTTTCTTCAATTGTCCTAATAAAGGAGAAATGACAAGTCAAGTGCGTAGAAATCTATTATTAGTGGGAAATGATGGGAGAAGCTAAAAAGAAACATGAAGTGTCTAGAGAAGTGTAATAAGCACGTACATAATTGGGTTTCATGTCATGCATGCATTATTGTTGAATGAACACTACTGGAAAAATGATTTTTTTCTCGTAAATGAATAGCCCCATTTTTTGTCATGAAAAACATGAAAATAGTTCATGACAAGAGCACTCACTTCTAAAACGTGCGTACCACCATTTTTGCATTTTTGAATATATTTTGCATCTTCACCTTCAGATGGTCCTTGACTAAATTTTTTTTAAATTTTTGTATAATTTTATTTTCTGTTGTCAACATATTTATCATACAAATATATGTTGAGACGTAGTTTTTTTAACACTCAAATTTCCTTGTTTTTCCTCTAGGGTTGTGGAAGAGACCACCCCTGTCACCAAGGAAGTAACCAAAGAAGTTCCAACTGGTGATGCCATTGTCACTCCCGAATCCGATGAAAAACCAGCCGCAGAAGCTCCAGCAGCAGCTGATGAGCCTGCAGCAGCCAAGGAGGGAGAAAATGGTACTTCAAAAGCCGAGGAAGTAAACGGAAATGGGCATGACAGCACGCCGGCTAACAACGGTGACAGTACGAAGAGCGCCAACGGTAATGACAACACGAATGGAGTAGATGCTGCTGAAGCCACCGAAGAAACTGAAGGTAAATTTTTTAAAAAACAATGAAACCCAATGACACATTTCTCTTTCTTGAAAACAATTAATTCCTTTGTATTCTCAAGATGACTAATGAAAAAATTTGCATCTTTTTCTCAATTTTTTTCATAGAAATCCGCAAGAGGAAATCCGAGAGCGTTACCGAGGCAGCAGATGCCACCGACGGTGTGAGTGCAGAGAAGAAGGCAAAATTGGAAGAGAAGACCGAGGAAGCGGCAGCAGATGGAATTGAGGCGCCAGCCAACGGCGAGGCTGAGGTCACAGCATAAATAACTCTTAAACATCATCAATCGAATTAGGCTACCTACTACTACAAAAAAAATTACATGATGTATTATAATACATAAAAGAAGAACAACAATGGTGAAGATTCTTTTTTTCAAGTTACCTCACACAATTTTTATCGTCTGATTGATTTTCTCCCTTCATCATCATCATACAATTATAATGAACTATATATCTTCTCAGCTACTGCATAATAATTATAAACTGAATGTTAAATATTCTACTCTCCTCCTCTACTCTACTACTACAACTACTACTCCAACAATTACTTCAACGTTCATTCAAAGAGAGATGTAGAGACATGAGAAAAAAAGAACAACTTAAGATTTTAGAGGTAAAAACCCAATTTTTTTGAATACATTTAATTAATTTTACTATATAATAATAATTTACTATTAGTACCATTATTATTACACAAGAATGCGATAAATTCAGGTCTGATTTTTTTTCTAAGTTTGTTTTTTTGTACTTGATGATATGATAATATTAATATTAGTATTATTATTATTATTATGATTACTTGATTACTATTATGATTATTATTATTATATTCCTACGAATTTAATAATTCAAACGTTTTAAAAAACAAGGGAAAAAAATTCGGTGAATGAAAATAATTATTATTAATTGAAAAGTATGTATTTAAAATATTATGTTTTGTACTCATTAAAGCCAGTTTTTACATTTAACTACACGTGTAAAAATACTTACTAAAAATAACATAAACCACAACACCTTCATCCTTATATGCGTTGCGTTTTTTTTCGCTTTTGATTGTATTTACTGCTGATGCATGAATTTTTATAACCGGAAAATGTTGACCATTCTATTATTTTGTTTGCCGTTTATTATCTTTTCATTTTTTTTATTTCACTTGGCCATGTATACCGTACAAAAATTATTAACTGATTGGTTCCTCATCATTAATTTTTACTTGTGTGTGTCATCCTTTATTCCTTCCAAGTTGTCTCTCCTTCTGTGTTTTTTATCCAGAAAACAAACAGATGAAATATACATATTATTATCAAGTAATTGAATGTGAGTGAGAGGGTGCTTACTAGAATTACTTTTTATTGTTAATTTTGCATAAAGAATAACTTGGAAATAAGAAAGATAAAATATTGATAAGACCTTGTCAAAAAGCAAAAACAGAATAGACTACATTCAAAGGATGTACGTAGGAAGATGATGTGGGATGTTTCTGGAAGAAACCAAATAGTTTATTCTAGATATATTACTTCACCAAACATTACAATTTATTTTGCATGATCGTTATATAACATTTAAACAGCACCATTTAAATTGCTAATATATAACCTTAACAAATATACCTTTTAAAATGATATCTAAATGAATTATAAATTCGATGTTACCTTTACCGTTTACCGTCATTTTTAAAATATGAATTTTTCCGAGAACTGACTAAGCATTCATTTGTTACTACTGCTATTATTAATATGATTTATTATTACTATATTATTATTATAAATATTACACAAATATCATTATTAATATTGAACACAATTGTATTGTTACAAATCAAATCAAATGGTAGAGAGCACACACCAAAAATATTTCACCATTTTTATCAATTATGAGTCTGCACAGTGTATCTGAAGAAAACCAAGCACAGAGGAGTGGTTTTTTATCATAAAAAACTCACTTCTCTTTAAAAAAATTATAAACTTCCATGTCTTGCCATTCACTTTTTAGAAGAAGAAAGAAAGAGAAAGGAGTACATAGTACACAGTTTTTACTTTAAATAGTGATGTTTTAACTACAGAAAAAAGTATTAAGTATTACCAAACAATTCCAAATCAAGTGAAGAGAGAAATAGAGGAGAAAATTTTAATAATAATTAAAGGATAATAATGAGAGCATGTAAATGAAATGCAAAAATAACCGAATCTTTTTAATTGATGGTGATTTGTAATGATGGCAAAAATGCCAATTTTTTAGCCAACAAATTTTTTATCTACTCGAGTATAGATTTTTCCCACACACACAGAAATAAAGAAAATGAGAGGGTTTTTCTTACTAGTTTGTACACTATTTTAAAAACCAAATCGAAACGGAAAAATGTCAAATACAAAGGAGCTTTTCTTTAAAAGTAATAAGAGTATGGACAGTCTTGGAAACAATAATAGAATATTTCGAAGGAAAAACAAAAGAATGTTTTGTATTTCAAAAGGATGATGATGAAAAATGCATAATAAGTATAGACACACACAAGTATGTTTCTCAAAGTGAAAGTTATACATGATTTCAAAATATTCAATCTTAACTCATAATCATTTCTCATTTCATAAGAGGTGCACCATTTAATACTGACTCAACACTCAACTTTGCATTATCAACTAATTTAGCACAGTACAGCCTGCAAAAATAATAATAATATCACGCATGCAAACCATTCTTCAATGAATTGAAAGAGAGAAATACCTGCGTTTACATTTACAAATATGTAAAAAGGGAAAACCACAAAAAATATACACAATTTTACAATGCTACTTTGTTTGGAAATGATGGAGCGCGCTTTATAGCGAATCAAGTAACAAAAGTATATAATAGTGTGTGCTTTAAAAAACTACTAATTCTGCTGTATAGAGAACCATAGTACCATTTATCACGGCAATACGACCACTTCTAATACTTCCAAATAAAAGTGTAAAATAATAAACTGAGAGAGTAAATTATCACTTCAACTTTGACTGTTATTCAAATCCAGATAACTGAGAATATTCAATCAAATAGAAACAGGATTTTATATTGTTATGTGCTATTATTGTTCTGAAGAAAACTTGATGAAATAATATAATATTTGCGCTCCAAAATAAAACAAGTCAAAACCGTGAGTTCAAAACAATGTTACAAAAAATTATGCAAAGAATGTTTTCCAATTGTAAACAATATAAAGTGTTAAATGAAAAACACATTAAAAAACAAGGGTTTCTTCAAAAAATAATAAGCATTCATGGTGTTATATGAATTATCTCAACAATCAAATCATTTTGTATCAAATTTTCCTACAACAATCGCAGACAAACTGACAGCAAAAAAGTCTTCTTCTATCTATTATAAAAATCTTTCGAAAAAATAGAGCTAAAAACGTAG
>JAQFYG010004601.1:0-10852 GCA_034694325.1 Entomobrya corticalis | reverse complement strand
CTGCTTACTGGATAGGTTGATGATGTTGATGAGGGTATTGAATGGATGGTAGAAAAGTGTGTTCCTCCAGAGAAGAGCAAAAACGGAATACACGGGATCCGAGCTGAAACCTTTGCTTGCCGTTCCTAGCAGCAGCAGCGCAACGAAAAGGAGAGTGAAGAATCAGACAAGAGAAGATATTTCAAGTCGTGTACAGCAGCAGCCGCAGTGCTAGTAGTTGTTGAACTCTGAAACAAGGATGAAACCTACTCGCTCTTCTGCAAGCTATTCTCTATCGTTTTAAAAAAGAAAGAAAGAAGAAGTGAGAAGGGAAAAGAGACTTCGCATCTTGTCGACGCAGCCAGTCGGTCTGTATACTGCGACCTGTGTAGATGCGTTGCGTTCATGAATCGTCATCTTAGAAAAAGTGTTCAACGAATGGTTGCAGTGTAGCTGCAAAAGAACAGACTCTTTAAAAAACTAGCTCGATATTTTGTCGCTACTAGAAAGTAACTCTGTCTTGTCACTTTTTCCTCGTGTGTGGATAGTGGATAGCATAGTAGCTGGTGGTGAGGGGAGATTATCAAAACTCATTCTTTTTACAGGAAACTCATAATCGTAGAAAGAAGGACTGCCAAGAAGTTTTCTCGTCATTTTTATTACTCTATCATATTATAAAAAATTAGTTATCGTGCATTTTATGAACTATTATTCATTCGTGCTCTCTCTCTCTTTTCGCTATCGTGTTGTTGGTGTGCTTTCCCAAAGTTACAATAACTTAAGCTAGAAGGATATTTTGCTATCTCCAAGTACTTGTGAATATGCATGTAGAGGGAAGTGTGCTTGCATTTTAAAAAGTTTGTGTCGTAGTATGACAAAGCTCAAAGCAAAGTCAGAAAGACTTGTGTTTAACCGTATTTCTCTATAAAATTATTCCGGTGTCAAACTTAAAATATGCAAACAAAAATATAAATAATTAAAGTTACTGGAACACATTTCTCGTGTACACATCAGTAGCGGTGAAATCTAGCTTTCCCTGTGCTTGTTATAATACGGTTAGCCTGTGAAACTCAAAAATTTTTAGACTTAAGGAAAGAAAATGTCGTGTTTCAAAAACTGTGGAGAAAAGTTCATTGTGACGATTTAATTATCTAAGCCTATCTCGTAGTGGAATTTTGTGACTCCAAATTTGTAGTATATATTGTATAGAAACAATTAATATATACTGCCAGTGTAAGCGCTATAAACAGAACTTGTTAATTTATACAGAAGCTACGCAATTAAACGAGTGATTGGCAAGTGAATAGACAGGAATTAGTCAGTTAGCTTGATAAGGGAGAAATTTTTTGAGATAAAAATCCAATGTAAACTTTTTTACATTTTGAAGCTGCCAGTTTTTGCATTTTGTTGAATTTGGATCTATGAACACTAGTTGTAACAGTGAGCGGGGTGACAAGTAGCAGGGATTTTATTTCCGCCTGCTGTGCCAAAAAAAACTTACACACAGTTCTGTTTAGTGTTCACGCATATAACGAAGACAGTCAGAAAAGTTCAAGTTGGTGATTTTGACACACACAATCTCTGTTATTCCACGTTTAAGCGTGTGCGCTGTAGTATATACACACATACGTCAAGTTCAGGGACAGAAGAAGAGCAAAGACCGACGAAGAAGAAAGGAAGCGGATATTATAACCTCATTTTTCCATAAAGAAAATTCGGTATGTTCATTTTGAGAATTGTAGCTTATGAAATCATGTTACTTACATGAAAGTACTTACGCTGAACAAATAACCACACAGTTTGAAAATCATCATTTTCATCAACATCTTGTCTTGTTGTCTTGTACGTCGTCATCCTCATTGAATGATCAGATTAAAGGTGCATGCGTTTGTCTGTAGAGAAATAAAAAGCGTGAAATGTTAAAATAAGCATCACTACCAGACAGCAAGTTGTAACGTCTCATTCTTGGGTAAAATCATAAGTAGAGTCACAAGAGGAAAGTAAAAGGGATGTTGAATAGAATACATGAGAATTGTCAATTCTTGTCAGTTGAGCTTAGCCCATAAGCCGCCCTATTTCAGCATCTCTCTTTATTATCATATTTTTCGCTTGTTATTTTTATACTCGCATTCGTTCATTTTACTGCATGCATGGCTTCCATAATCTAAAAGAAGGAGATTCCGCGTGTGTATTCTTACGTGCTTACTTATCTCTTTCGTCATTTATAATAAGAGAGGAACCCGCATTATTACTCCTCACCGGGAAATATCTCATAAAATTGCTCAGAGATACATAAAACTGGAAATAGGGGAAAAAATCTTGTCAACCTTTAGAAACTCTATTTAGTTTGCTCATACCAACAAACTCCTTTTCGTTTTTATTATAATAATATAACCAATGATAGTAAAGTACGATGGTTTCTGTAAGAAACTGTAGCGGTATAATACGTTTTTCAAAACGCTTTTCCTTGTTGTCGTTTTTACCTTTCCCTTCTCTTCTTATTCATGATCTTAAAATTTACAAAACTAACAAGAAAGAAATTCTTACAAATCCACCAAGTTTTTTAGCTGTAAAACACAGGAGAATTTAACACGATGTAATATTTCTTTTCCACATTCATTTACTATTTTTATGAAAAGGGCAACCACGTTGTTGGAATCTCTGAAAATAATAGTTAGCACTCAAATGTTCTCTATTGGGATCCCGATCCCGATGTCGTCGTTTCTATTATGTCGGGATCTGTGGTATTATTTTTAGGGTTTCTGTTACAAAACACGCAAAAATGAATATCAGTTTGGAATGAGACTTGACAAGAAATCCAAAGAGTTTATGTGTTTACACAAATTATTATACCTACCTAAATTTCCGTTTAAGCAGCAACGCTATAAACTTATCGTTAGCTTCTTAAAATTGTCGTTTAGCTAAATGTTTTACACCTTCCAGAAGTCACATGCTTAATGCCGTCATGCATGCATTTATCTATTTCATGTAGAGTGGAGTACTCACATTTGACAGTAAAGACCAATACACGTTTCTCATTATTTCATGCGACAAAATACAAGCAATGTCCCTTAAAGTCGAGTTTTTACTGAACTTTGTGTCAATTACAGCATTGGATAAAACAAAATGCAAATATTAAGTTCTTACTCGACAACTCATTAGAGCACTTCCTGGAATATTTAAAGATCATTGTAAAAATTGCGAAAAGCAAAAACATCTTCCTCATCCTTTCTATCTTCTATGCGAGACCATTAACGTGAATCAAAAGTTGTCAAACGCATTTCAGAAACTTATTTGCATATTTGTTGTATCTTTTTTCGTCATAGATTTGTCCCGGTAAAATGCTAACAAGATAACAGGGGAAAGATGCATAACGCTCAAAAATAACGAACGCATAACATCATCAAAATCAGTAAACAGCAGACAGGAGAAAAACTGACATTTGCTCATCCGAATAGCAGCCTCGTGTTTAGTACAACTTGTAAAAATGTTCGTCTCGACTGTTTTGCATTCGTACCGTTGTCAAAGTTGTCATACATCTTATGTTGCTTTATTATTTCCTAACTTTCCAGCGTTTGCGTTTGGCTTGACTTTTGAAGACATACATCCCATCACATTTACATCACCCATCACATCAGAAAAGTGTGTACATATGCGTATACAAGTGAGAGCATGTTTAGCATCCTCCAGCCAGGGTTTAGTTTATAGAATATTATAATATTATTCCCGTCTCTTTCAACGTCAACTTTTTACTTAGGCTTCACTATTTTATTCACTTTCTTCATATAAGCACATACTTGTTTGCAAAGTTATCATTCGGAATATTATGTTTTATAAAAAAGGAGCAGCTGCATAAACTCTCTCGTTTTTGTGCACATTACTGCTCCAAGAAAAGAAATCTTGCACAACAATGAAATCCCATCAACTCCTTCGAGTCAACTCACTCAGTCAGTCAGTAGGAGCAAACAGCAGGAATAAGCAACATAATATTAGAGCACACGTTAAGTAAATATATTCTAGCTTGCATCATGGCAAGCAAAAGAGGGGACTTTTTTCTCAAAGTTAACGTAACGAAACGATCTCATATCATCATAGCATAACATTGAGTAAACAAGAAGCGAGAAGAAGTAGAGTAAGCGGAAAAAATCAAGTATGCTATGAATACTTTTTCTTTATTTGTGCATATAATAAAAGTGGTACTAGTGAGACAACTTAAAGAAAAAAGTAAGTGTACTACAATAGTAAGTACACATGTAGTGAGATCCATGAACACAAGGCATACACTACTCCAAGAGAAAGTAAGTAAACCTCAGCAGCAATATAGCATGCATTGCATTCTAAAACATGTATATGTCGGGAGAACAGGGCACACAGAGAGACGACACATCTGTATCCCATGTGTTTTCCTCTTACTCTTCTTGTTGAGCTTCGTCTCTGACTTCTGTACAATATTCGTAACAATGACCGCCGTAGTCGTCGTCAGTTGCTTAAAAACATGCAGTTTCTCTCTTCGTCTTCTTCTTCTCTCTTCATTTCAAAAATTCAGAATGGAGGCACACAATATTACTAGCAAGTAGCAATTTCTCGAAAAACCGGAGTTGTTTGGAGCTCCCTGTTCTTTCATCTTCTCTGAACGGTAGACTTGAGCTCCTTCTTGCAATATGTATGATCTTGGTTAGGTATACGCTAGTAGAAGCCGGAAAAGTAATACAAAAGCGTTGTCCTGATGTTTATCCAGGCGAACATACAAAAAACATAAAGAAGAATCATGCCATTTTATAAACCACAAGACGAGAAAATCAAAAGTATTCTTACTTTAGCTGCAGACTCCAATGAAAATTCATGTGAACGTTTTACCACGACTTGTCGTCGTCGGTGAAGAAGAAGAAAAAAATGTAGGGTAAAACTATAATAATAATAACACTATGCCATGTGCCATGTCACAACAAACACCCTTTGTGACCATTATATCACATTGTATGGATGTATGTCACGAGGCAGTTTTACTGGAAGCAAAAAAGTGGTGAAGATTTTGAGGTTTGAGAAACACATATATACTCTACATTAGTACAGCGAAATGATGATGCTGTTGTATTATTATGTACTTTCAGATGTGTATATATGCTTGCATTGAAAAGGGCATCAAGTTTTGTCGGTGGACCGAAAACAGCTAAAAAATCTTGTGTCACTGCTCCATCTCAATGTTCATAAAGTTATGTATGTTATGGAAAAAGTATTGTATGGCAGCAGTACTAATACGCCCAACTATGTGGTAAAAATGTATGAGATGTGAGAGTGGAAGAAAAAGAAGTGAATATTATTAGTTGTAAGACCAGGCCAGTGGCAGAAGATGCTCGATAGAATGTGGAAAGACACATATGTCCAGAGAAAAAAGAAATGAAAAACGTACCATTAGAGCGAAAACCGTTCGTCTCTAGCACTCGCTCTTTTACTTTTAGTCAGTAGTGGTACACGAGAGACAAGTCAGTGAAGTCGTCATGTATTAGGACAACTCGTAAACTTTTGGTTTTGGCTGGCTGTCAGCAAAAGTAAACCAAAACGATGTGGAGCCCAAGAAGAAAAAAATATATAACAAAGTTTAAGTATAACTGATGGAAGGAAAACGGGAGAAAAAAGAGGACAGACGTTACTACTGCTTAATAAAAGCATACAACAACACAAATATATCTCAAACTTATGGGAAATATTGTATATCTGCAGTTGTTTGGTTGTATAGTAATAGTAAGAACGGAACAGGACACATCGAATCTCAAAGAAGACACTGGAACATGGTTAGTGAAGTAAATGTAAGAAAAAAACATGCCAGTAGTGGAGAGTCGAACATCATGGAAAAGAAAAAACGCATTACCAACCACAAACATTCACGAAACACAGTTCCTTTAGTTCAGCGGTATAGTACACAACAAGAAACATGCTCACTAATAGAATATAAGAAAACATCAACTAGTCATGTGTGTGCATATATGTCAAGATCTGTGACAAAGCTCTTCCAAGCCCTTAAAATAGCAAACAAGAAAGGGAAATATCAAAATATTTCTTGTTGTTTATTTTTTTGAGAGAAAGAATAAGTTAAATAGGATAAGGGAAAAAGGATATTGGTAATATGAACATGCATATTATGATAACCACTAAAATGGAGCTTTCTATCTATATGAATATAGAGAGGAAAAGGGAGTGAAGACGCATCTTTATGATGCTATTGATTATGTATGGGCTGTACCAGGCTGAACATGCAGAAAAATAATAGGATGGTCTCAGAGTATTTACGAGGTTGGTGGGAGAACGGGGAGTACGGCAGTTTATCATCATTCCGTAGTATATCTCTTCAATATCAATGATTGCGGTATCCGTAAAACAGATTATGCAATGATTTAGATGCAGATAATTTATTTAAAGATAAGTATTTGTTGAAACAAACTGTACGAATTCTTTCCTCATTTCAATTTTTTATGGTTGGTTTATTCACAACTTCTGAGATTGTAGAGAAGGTCAATGGTAAACTATTGAAATTATTTCTTTCGATCGTACTTACCTACCGCATTTTACAGTAACATATTTAAGCAATCAAGTATAGTCTCATAATAAGTTGAAAAATCAGAACAAATAGTATTTGTAATAAGTGTTGGATAGAATACACACCTAAGTTAAAAAGCAGAAACTAACCACATACACAACATAGATGAACGAGCACTCATGTTAGGATAATTTACTTTAATGGCCTCTTACACCGGATTAAGTATCTATAACCATTATTTCGAATTGCAGACTTGTTGTTAGAACATGTGAAAATGTAGTATGTGAACTGTCTGTTTTCATACGAAAAGTTGTTTTACCTTGCAAAAGCAAATAAATGTAAACTGCATGCTACAACTTGCGTTTAGGAATCATTATCATTCATTAGAAGCCCGTTAAGTCTGAATGTTGAAGTAAAAAAGTTGATCATGACTGTATGCCGCAGTGGTCAGTGTTACAACGACTTTCTTTATTACTCGAGTGCAATGGACACCAACCACCATGTTAAAACTACGAAGCATACTGTATAACAAAATCTCATTTAACCCCTTAAAATACAACCATTTTGGATTTTCAGCATTTTGCTTTCGGCACAATAATATACATGTCTATTTTACAATGTGATAACTAAAATGGACACCGGCTAACACTCTTTCTTTGCTTGCAGATAAAAAAGGTAACTGGAACTCCAAAGAAAATATAAATTGCACTTAAGCTTACTCTAATTTTACATAGTACAGCAAATGCAGTGTACTAAATTGTATTTGCATTTCCGCGTAAAATGTAAGAAGGGAAATGGACGGAAGAAATAAACAGGGAAAATGGAACAAAGTAAGAGTAAAGCAAACGCATGCTAGTTGTTGCACACGGTCCTATAACACTCTAATTTATGTGCTAGGTTGCAGAATATGCCAAACAAACAAGGACAAGAAAGTAATGTAAACTTGTTTAATGTGTAACAAAACCCGAAAGTAAATAGTTAGAAAGAGTCTATATAAGTACTACAAAGAAAAAGTGTAGTAAAGTTCAGCGTTACCTGTCCTATTTTTATACTTTTTATTACTCTACCCTTCCCGCTGTACTGTGTCTAAATGACCCAGCTCGTTCTCCTGGAATAATCAGTTAAAATAAATCAAAGGAGTTTTGTTGTTTTAGATGGTTTGTATCCTGTAAACAAAGTTTTGAAATTCGCATTAATATAAAAGTATCATGAACCAGATGTGCATAAATGATGAGTTTGCTGTACTAAAAGGAAGAGCCATTTACTTACACTCGAGATATAACAAAATGTATCAACAATCTGATTCTTGCTGTGACTCTTTTGGTTTTACTTTACCTGCAGATTTGAAGTTTTTCGAAGACTTACATAGTAAACAAACATGCACAATTCATTTTAGTTTTAATTTTGTCCAATAAGCTCAAAGTTTTCTCTTATAATAGTAATGCAGAAATCTTGTCAACAGGAGTTTCTTACAAAACATACTTAGGAGAAGTAATATATATTTTTGCATAAATATCTCCTAAAGTTAATCAATATTATTTTCAAAAGATAAAATGCTGATTGTTTACATATGAAAACTTATTTTGTTAGTAAATATTTCTGATAACCTGAAACATACAAATCCAAAAAATAACAAGCAGAAATCGATTGCATTATTACATATATACATGTCCTTATTATGCCCTTTCTTTTCTTCCACGCATGCTCTTTCTTCTTCGTTAAAACTGTGGAGTTTTAAGAAAATGTGGAGTTTTATATGCTTGAAACAGATACAAGGAAATGAGGCAGCACATTTTTGTATTTACTGCAGCAGAAAAAAGAACATAATATGACTTTGCATATATTATTACTGTGCCTTTCTTATTTTTTGTCTCGTCGACAAGCAAACGAAAAGTAAATTGGAGAAACAAAGCCATTTGATACAACTGCAAAACGTTCTCCCGTTTTAGTTTGACAGTTTTGTTACTTCGTTGTGGCTCGTAAAACTGCTGGAATCTGTAATTATCATCATTGGTTTTGGCATCCTAACCATCTCACAATTGCATTCTAGGCGATGTTCCTATTAGTTCTATTGCTGAAATAGATATATATGCTTTGTAATGTGAATGTACAGAACATATAAAAACAGAAAAAGAAGGAAAACATTTATTGTTGAACTTTACAATATCTTGTGTGATCGTCTTTTTTGTTTGGGCAGTTTGACTTTAATAATGATTTTATCTCTTTCTATTTACTAGTAATTGAGATCTCAACAATATCTAGCTAACAGCAAGCAAAAAATGTTTTAATGGTTTATTTGACGCAAAAAACAAGGAAGCAAATCATATTAACTTACTTATTACTATTACTAGCTTCCGTTATAGGGTTGGTATAAGATGAACACAAAATTTCTTATTGATATTTTTGAAACGTTTAAACCCACAGGATGATGGCAAATTTTGTGAATGTTAATTTGACCTCCGTTTATGTTTGCCCGCCTTAACTGCTGCTGCCTCATAGAGCAAAATTTCAAGATGCTACTTTAAATTTTACGGTTATTACTTTAAAGAAACATAACAATTCAAGATGTGCTTAAAGTTGCTTATTTCGCTGTTTTTCTCCGGCATACAGCTTACAAGCTTATCCCATTTGTTCAAAGCGAAGACACTTTATTTTTATATGAAGAAAGGTTATTGGCTGATTTCAAAATTTCCAGTGAGTCACATTTAACCAAGTAAACAACTGTGAACGAAAAGTACTTAATCCACGCCTTTTCTGAACTAAAAACTCGACTTATCTCACCACTTGAGAGCAGAGCCTCTTTTTACTCACGTAAATTGCTGAAAATAATATAAAGTGGAAATTGGCTTACACTTACGACTCGAAAAGAAAAACAACATAAACATGACATTACGATGATCTACAACATCATCATCCTGAAAATGACACATGTCTTTCTTTCGCTCATCAGATAAGAAAGAAACGAAACAAAGATCGAAGCAGGGAAAATATTCGGAAAGAGTAAATAAGCATGGTGAGCAATGAGGAAAACATACATGAGGTTAATTGCGTAAAAACCGAAATCATGACTCCCATAAAATCCAGAAGGAACATTAATGCTCTTTAAATAAGTATACATATGCTTATGGCACATGTTACGCTGCACAATTCTATAATGGGATGGTTAGTAAGTTCATTTTCAAACAGTTTTAGCCTAACAACGTGCAAATATACTTTATATAAGAGATCGTTATATATTTTATTAGCATGGAAGAAGTCATCATCGCGGAATCGTCTCTTTTTACATCCCGGTGAATTTTTGTTTTTTCTAATATACATTTACTTATGCTATATTATTATATGTTGTTGTATATTTTTGCAAGCTTGCCAAAATACTACTCGTAGGGGAAAGGTTTCATTTCGTTTGCTGAGCTTTTAAAGATCAAGGGACACATCCTTCTTTTTACACCAGAATAAGAATCATGTACCAGTGACGCTGCGTAGCCATATCGCAAGTCACAACATCCTCTTCTCCATGCCATATGCGCGCAGCATTTACGTTTTTCTAGGTAACGTGAGAGTTGGTCCATGCCACAATGGCATACATGTATTCGCCCTCAGCCACAGCGGCATTGCCATCAGGCACAACAGTATCTTGTTGTGTAGGCCATAACTCGAGGAACTCATAAATCGCGAAAGTGCTCATTCGTTTTATTTTATTCTCGTTGAAATTACTATCATTTCATTTTGACCGTTATATGACAGCACAGAAATATAACAAATGCATGGAAGGGTCCTACATAATATGTACATAATGCGGTTTAGAAACTTTAAATGTGAAGCAAGGATTTAGTATATAATATAGCCAGATGGAATGATGGGATGAGAATGTCCAAAAGAGGAGACAGCAGCATAATATGCCATTTTGACGACAAGAAGCCATATTTTACAAGTATGCAAAAACGATGAGTCAGAAACATTGTACATTTAGAAATTTACCTACGTATTTATCAAGTATGAATGAACAGCCATTTAGTGTTTTGTTGAGTTTATCTGTCTGTGAGTACCAGGACTGCGTTCCAGGTCGTCACTACCTACCATTTTACCAATTATGAAATCTATTTAACTGAACACCATCTGAAAGTAGCTCAATTGGGCTACTTAAGATATTGGTTCTAAAATTGTAATTTTAAAGACAGTAATATGCGGATGATACAATAATTATAGGGAAAATAAAATTTTCTAGCATGGGTAGGCTCGGTTTAGTGTGGGGATCAGACTCGCTTATGCGCCGGGGCACTATACCGAATTTGTAAAATACTGTCGAGGATTTTCAAAAAAAAAAATTTTCTTGACCCT
>JAQFYG010004600.1:0-10853 GCA_034694325.1 Entomobrya corticalis | reverse complement strand
TTAGAGATAAGTCCATGGGACATTTAATCACATCTGAATAACCAGGAGCATCTTCGTCAGAGACCGGTTCTGTAAAACTTTCTTCCTCGTCCGTCTCGAATAGTTCTTTCAGTACATCTGTCATCAAATTACGTATGTCTTCATCCGAAAATTTTTCAAAATGCCGCGGTTCTTCCAAGTCGTTCGTACTAACATCTGCCTTGTAATTGTTATTGTTTTCTGTTATCATTACTTTAGAAATCGAAGTTGCTGTTAACTCAGAGGGTATATACCGCTTGTGCTTTTCTTCTTCAAATACGCTTTTTCCTAACTCATTCAACCTTTGTGCTAATTTGTAAAATTTAGATTTTTCATCATTGTATTCAATACAATTATTTATCATAAGAAAATAGTCTACTTCCAAGTCTTCAATACATGAATATTGATTAGAGCTTATCTTATTTTTCATTGTAGAAAAGTCCATCGGTTTCTTTATAATAGTCAAATAATCAGGTAATTCATTTACATCTACCGGCTCTGCAAATACACCATTTTTGTCATGTTTGGCTAACTGCTCTATTATGTTGTTCAGTACTTCCTGAAGTGGATTAAACTTAACTTCTCGGTAAGATGAACTGTTTTCATTATCATCACTATCATCAGTCTTCAAAAATGAAGCGTCAGGTATCGTAGCTGTGTCAACATTTTCCTCCATTGATTGCTCCTCCAGAGTGCGTCTCCCTTCTTCAAAGAGCTTCTTCCCATAATCCTGTAGCTTGACAGCATCTCTGTAGTATGGCGTCGATTTTTTGTTATACGTCATGCAGTTGGCGATCATCAAATTGAAGTCAGCTTCTAATTCGTCTATTGTAGAGTATTCAAACCGAAGCGATTTCCCCTTCATTGTAGACAGATCCATTGGAGTTGAAATCCTCTTAGAATAATCCGGAGCATCATCGTCTGTCACAGGCTCCGCAAAAGTTTTAAACTTATCTTTGATTCCAAGTTTAGTTAAAATATCAAGATACAAATGAACTCCAGCAGAGTAAAAGTTCTCCAGTTTGATTGAATCTTCTTTAAACTTCAAGTTCTGATCTTCTCTTTGGATTTCACTGTGACTTTTGATCAGGCCAAAATAATCTCTAAGACCCGCCAGTTTAATCTGGAGATCCTTCATCTTTCCAAATAATGACTCCACCTGATTAAGAAGCAAAACGTAGGAATGTAGGAATTAAATTACAAATTGATAAGTCTATACTATTACTAAATAGTCAATTTTAACTAAACTGGTACAAGTGCTACATTTCTTACCAAATTAGGATCGTGCTGGCGTTCTATCATAGGTGCTGATGGAGGTTTCTTCATGTCCTCACACCACAATGACTCTAAATTACGTAACAGTGGTGCTCCTCCTCTACTTTTTCGCTTGAGCTTCCAATACGATAGCAGTCGTTTAATGAATATTAATTTACCGGGAAAAGTTACAAGTTCTGAAATTGCTGAAATACAATCCAATGAGAGAGATGGAAACTGCATTTCTGGAGGAGCGGAACGCTTTTCATCTAACACTTTGTTAATTGTTTCAATTTTTTGTTTTAGTGTGTCCATATCCCGTACCTGCAACACAAGCATAGCATGAGGTTCAGTCAACGGTTTATTTATACCAATAGTAAATATACATTTTTTAAATAATGTTTACCGAAGTATGCTTATCACAAGATGCCCTCATTCGAACATCAGTTGCTGATTTTGTTTCCAATTTTAAACTTAAACCGGCTGCCTGAGCACAAGTTGCGTGAAACGCTAAAATAGAATAGAATTTTATTATATTTCCAATAAACTTGAGTCATAAATTCATGATCCAAAGAGAAATCAACAGGCGTTTCAAAAATTCCTTACCAGTTACACATGATCTTAGATGGCATTGAATGCAAGCACCAACACCTTTCTTTTTACAAAGAAAACAAGTTAATTTCCAACGAGCTGCTGGAATGTCTTCAATGTCATCTACTGGTTCAACTAAGGACTGTAAGTAAAACGAGATATATAATTAGAAAAACCTTAAATTTTTAACAGTGTACATATATGTAGATTGTAGATAGATAATTGTGATCAATATATAGCTTACTGGGTTCGCAAATCGCACTTCCGGTATCCAAAGTGCACTGAAAATAAAAATAGAACATATAATTTTATTTTATTTAAATCACAAAATTGCTTTCAATATTTGTGCACACGAAACCTGTGAAACATACCATAAAACGTGAGACCATCTTCCATCAATTGTCTGCTTAAATGCTCCATCCTTATTTGGACAAAAAATGCATTCAATATCTGCATTCGGACTAATTGAGCAACGGCGACAGAGCCAAATACCTTCTGGAATAAATGGAACTATAAGAAAATAAAAAAATCAATTATTCAACAATTCATTCATTGAAAACAAAAATTCATCATCAAAAAAACTTTTATGAGCCAAACTATCACTAATCACCTCCAAAACAGTCTTGATGAACAGGAATGTTGCACATGTCACAAAATATAATTTGATTGCTGTTATCACTTTCACCATCCAAACATATGCAGCAAACTGCGTCCTCGTCTGACTCTCCAGGTTGTCCCATTCCTTCGTTTTGCAACTCAAAGTAGTGCTCCTTCTCGAACCGATCCATTAAGAGTTCCATTTCTTTACACTCGACATCACCGAGATTAAGGCCATCACAGCGTTCAGCACGTGTCTTGTTAAACAGTTCCAACCAGCAAACATCCATTTCATCTAGCTCGTATAAAACCTCTCGACAAAGCTCTGCTTTAGTTTTCTGAGCGTATTTTCTGTACTGATCTTGATCTGGAGGAGGCGCATCTGTTATATGATAATTGTCTAAAATTCTGAAATCGGCAACTGGGAGACTTATTTTGTCACCAGATTCGGTAGGCTTCTGACTAGTAATTTCTTGACACTTCTTGCTTTCTTGTTTGCTATCAATTGATTCAGTTGGCTTCTGCTGTACATGGTTCTCAGAGTTGGATGTCTCGTTTTCAGATGGCGATTTGACCTTTGAAATACTGTCGCTAAAAATCCGTCTTCTTTTAATTCTTGTACTCCGAGCTTCAGGTGTTCCGGTGTTCAGGAAAGGTGGTGCCTCCACGACTTCTATCTTAGGACTATGGATGGGGACCGCAGTAACGTTAGGGTCAGGTTCCAATGATGGAATCGCTACTATCGGTGAAATAGGTACCACATTTTCACAGAGAGTTGGACTTAACGGAGATACCCTTTTTAAAGGAGAAGAGCACGCCGAATTTGTGGGAAGAGCTTGGCCTTGGAGGGCTTCAGTTTCAGTTGGCTTTTTATTTTCACATTCACTTTCCTAGGGCAAGCAGATAGAAGATAACATACATTAATTAACTACATCAGTTAGCCATTTAAGACCTTCGATAATAACCACGTTTTATTTATCTTGTTACTTGATATATTAAACTACTAACCTCTCCTGAAAGACACGCAAGTTCTTCATGAGGATTCCACGTCCACTCCTCCCCATCTATGGTCACAGAAATCGGAAGCTGATAATTTTTTCCCTCGACATTAGTTGTGTTGCCATTATCGTCTGCCGAAGCCGAGGACGCGTTCAAATTGGATTTTCGAGGTGACTTATTACTTACACTACTCCTAGCACTGCATCTACGCTTTCGAGGCATTTTAACGATTGGTATTAACTAGGCGCAAACAAAATATACAAATCAAACACAAATAATCATAATCACATATTCACAGACGACTTGATGACATGGTATATCTCATATGACTGGTGAGGGATGACGGAGACTGGAGACGGACTGTATTTTAGTTTAATTAACAATTAAAGCACCTTCATTCAACGCTATCGACAAGTTTGACCGTTTGATATTTTTATTTGTCTAAAACAACCACTAATCTAGCTATAAAATAATAAAGATTTTTTAAGCGTTAGTTAGCCCCACTCCCTCCCACTTTTCTGATATTCAATTGCCGGGTTAGGGAACTTCCAGGTTAGGGTTATTTTGCTACTTTCTTGGCTTCCAGTCATTATAGCTCGCGTTGATGACGATAACGATAAGCATAATTCTGCTCCATGTATACAGGTTTTAATGTCAACTATGCACTAGTTCAGTTGTCTCTCCGTCTCCACACTGCCGACTTAAATAAGCAGTAGCAAGAAAATAAGAATGGATTTTTACGGTATTTTCTTACATTTTCTATTGAAACCAACATGAATGGCAATGCAAGCAACAACTGCTATTGTGTTATTACTTGCTATCGCTATCATCGTTCAAAATTAACTGCAACATAGGTATCTTCTTATTATAACAAGCAGACTAGCAGACTAAAGAAAAGTCTCTTCGTCCTCGTCTAGCTTTAGCTTGTTGAATGTTTTTATCACCAAACTCAAAACCCTTTTTTCCTTCTCTTCCTTCATATTATTAACACATCCTCGCTCGCTGTCATGTTTTCAATGAACTGAATTTACTGAATAGCTAGATGTTTTCCTGTATTCTTGTGAAAAAATATGTTGAAGTGAATAGTGAAGTAACTCATAATATCGTTGATTTCCTATAGCTTATGCATAATGCACAAACAAAAATTAAATATGAGCTTTCATGTCCGCTAAGTCAGAACACAAAGTCTGCTTCACTGTTTTTTCATAATCCTCCAAAGCAGAGCAGAAGACACATCTGTCTGTTCTGTACATTTTGGTTTGAGTCCCCAAAAAGTTGTTTTGGTCTTTTGCCTTTTTACATTCACAGATCCACAGCCAAAACAAAGACAGATCCAAGATCCTTGTACTCCGTACCGCACAAAACTTTATCAGCCAGACAGAGACCCAACTTTGTTTTGATTTTATCACTTTGCCCCAGCACGAAGCAGAGATCATGTAATTCTTGCACTAGGACTAGCTTTTATGCATATTTTTCTTACGATATTCTCCACGCGTGTGCATAGTGCATAAGTGCAGGCAGACTGCATAAATGCATTATATGTAAAACAGTGATAAAAATATTATTATTATTTCATTTCTATTCGCTATCCACGGTGCGCTGTGTCCTTGCCTGAACCAACAAAGATATTATTGATAAATCCTTGAAATCCAGAAAAATGAGCTCAGGATATATGTGTTTATGTTATATTTATAGAGAAAAACTTAAAAATTAAGGTGGAAGGTAGTGCTTCAGATGTTATTGGGACTTCAGGAGCTTCAGGTCGTTGTAGGAGCTTCAGTGGAGGAGGTGGTGGTGGGGGGTTCTGTAGCACTAGTCCATCCTGTTGTAGTACTTGGCTGGGTAGTGGTGGTGGTTGGGGCTTCTGTTGAACTTAGGTGCTGCAGTTGTGGTGGTAGAAGCTTCAGCGGAAATACTCCATCCGGCAGTTGTCGGCGCTGTTGAACTCCAGCGAGCTGTAGTAGGCGCTGCGGTTGTCGGGGCCGCAGTTGTTGGGACTGCTGTGCTCCAGCCAGCAGTAGTTGGTGCCACCGTTGTTGGTGTTGCAGTTGAACTCCAACCAGCAGTAGTTGACGCTGCAGTTGTGGGGGCTGTTGTTGACGCCGCAGTTGTTGACACTGCAGTTGTTGGGGCTGTTGTTGATGGGGTAGGGTGATTTGGATGTGGAAAAGGATCTGTCGGTATCAATGGATGATATGGAGGAGTCGTAGGTTTTGGAGGCAAGTCCAATATTTGGTCTTCAGAAATAAATGAATCCTCAGCTCCTTCCTCCAACCCATTATTTTCAAAAGCTTGTACTGCAATGGCAGCCACAGCAAGAATTATAACAAATTGCTTCATAATTTTGTTCACTTTACCCCAGTTTTATTCTTGTTCATATTCGTATCCGTATGTATGCCACGTAGGTCATACAGTCATACATATAAAATGCCGATTGTAGATAGATAGACAGAACAGAAAGCAAAGTTATGTATTGATTGATTTGATCGATTTTCCAAAATAGCATAATAACTATAACTTTTAAATGAAATGGAACATAGTGATGTTTACTAACGAAAATCAATATATTATTTTATGGTTTTTGTAGCACACGTCGCCGTGTTTTAGTGGAAGTAATGACTACAATTACACGTATCATATTTCATATATAGGTGTGTATATATGGGTATTGTTCATTTTTAAAACGTCACGTGCGTGGTCGTAAATGCTAAAATAGAGGTTGATGGTTATTTGCTCTAAATACCTATATGCCGGCCGATAATAGTCGATATGTTATCTTGATCCTAGTTATGTGTAGTATAGACAGGAAATTATTGACAACTTTTACATTCAGCTATTCCTGACCTTTTGCAAATTCCTGATTTTCATGAAATTGGAGTTCATGAAAGTTGTAATTATTTACTTAAACTTAAATTCAAATCTACTATAGTTTCTTTACTGTTCAGAAAACCAAAAGAAATGTTATAAAATGGTGCATCAAAACAGATCATACCGACTTTTTAAACTCCATAACCAATTATTCTGGTATATGTACCCAACTTTCATTTCGTGGAGGAGCTCGGAAAACCGTTTTGTTGTTGAAAAAAGACAATGGAAATTGGTGTTGTGGTACTTTGTCGTGTTCCGATTATCATTAGCTTTTGTCTCGTTGATATTTTGGGATGAAGATAACCTGTGCAATTACTCGATGTTTGCTTCATTCGGTGTCACTTCCGCTTTTACTTGCTTGATACTGAACTTCTTTCTTTGGATGCATAAGAATGACATTGTTGAAGTTCTTAATGCAACATTACAAATTACCAAGAGCCTGGCTTATCGTAAGTTCATATTATATTGGTGTTTAAGTAAAAGGGATTAAAAAGGCGAAAAAATATTAAGAATTGAAAAGTTAAATTTAAATGGTTATATGTAGGAGTTCCGTCAATTGTTGTCCGTACATTTGAAAATGATATCAATGGAGAAACAGCTAGTAGAGCAATGAATCTTGCTGAAATTGTTGTGTTACTTCTTTCATCTTTGAACCCAGGAATGGCAATGATCATCATTAGTTTGGATGAAGATCCGCTACTTGATGTGGAAGGAATTGTTTTCACTTTATATTTTGAAAGCAACATTGTGATATCTGTGATCTCTGTCAGTTTCCGTTTTATTGTCTTGAGTTTACTGCTATCTGAGATTACCAGAACTTTGTCCACTCTGACGATAATTGTTATTGCATTAGTTTATGAATTGATAAGACTGTTAAATTCTCAATCGTACACGGGGATTACTGAATGCTCCATCGTTTACACTTGTTGTAAAAAATTAATATGCCGATTTAGTGTATGCATAATATTTTGTTCAAATCTATTAATTTTTTCGTCTGGTTCATTCTATTTGAAATCCAAGATTATGACATGTGACGATTTAAAATACTATGCGCACTACCAACATTATTTCGCCATTTTGTTAGTATCAATATTAGCTATCATAATCCTGGTGTATGTAATGGCTGTCAACGTATATTTTATAGCGTTGTATGAATCCGTGGCATTTGGAAGTAATCACAAGAGTAGAAATAAGTACTTAGGATATCAAGATAAATGCCAACAAAATTATTTGTCTAGAGCAAAAATCCATCCGAGTAATTTCAAATTTTCTGATAATTCTCTTTTAAAACATTTAAAATCTTGTTTTGACATAATGGTAAAGATTGAATTAATTTTTATAATTTGTACCTACCAGTCTTTTTAAAAATAAGGTTTTTATTTTAATTATTATGGCTGCTTCTATATATTATATTTGTTAATATATTTGTTAACAATAAAATGCATAGTTTAAAAGTTAAAGTCATCAGTATCACAGACAAACGTTTGCCATATTTTGATTTACAGCGATTGAAGTTTCGATTAAATTTGTTCCTCGATAAAAGTCCAATGCCACTATCATTGACTTAGAGTACCAGCTTTCCCTCTGGAACCACGTGCTTATAGGTTGATTTGAAATATTTGCATATCCTCTTATTCCAAACGAGGGTCTTAGCACAATATCTTCAACAGTTGATGTTAGTTGTGCCATTAATGCCCATGCTCTACCCTTACAGCCCTGGTCCGTTATTGCAGAACCCAAATAGGATTCAAGATCGTCTAACTTATTTGTATCCCCCCATGCCTAAAATATGTAAAACCATTCAGAAAAAATGCGTTATAAATTCCATTCAATACGCTATAATGCCTATTTGGAGTAACAGAATTAGTTATCAAGTACCTGATCGACTCCAGACCAAAGCATATCATACCCCGAAGCAATATCGTCAGAGTAAAATATGATGACAGTTTGATTGGAAGCCCAAAATTGTTCTGGAGTTGCAGAAAGCGTCAAGGTTTTCGGAGCTAAATGGTTACCTAACTGCGCTTCCAGAAAGGCTACTAATTGACGATGAACGTCAGGGCTGTTAAATCCAACTGGGAAACGATGAAAGTCAAGCAAAACTATCTCGTTAGTCTCCTCTGTGAACTTTCGTACGTCCTCAAGCAATGTTCGTAAGGGTCTTACACGAATCGCGTCGTGATTTATGTAGAACTTCTCTTCGGTATTAGGATAATAACCAACTCTGACGTCCAGTGAACGGATGCCATTAATTAGTTGGTCATAAATGTTATCTTCGTGACTAATTTACAAAGTAAGAATATAAACATGAAGGAATTAATATGTAGTATGGACATGAAATATAATATGCAGGTTTTGGCACAATAAATTTATTTTGCATACCAATAAGTATATTCAATCAGTACACCTTCCGATGGCCAACCATCATAGTAAATCCATGATCCAGCATTATGTGTTCCAGGAATCATGAGTGAAGACAAAGGAATCTTCCCAATTTTATCTTTTAGGTCATTCATCCAAGTAGGATGAATACTTAAACAGTCGGCCGCCAAAACATTTGGATTTTCATTCTCTGTTCGGATGTATGCAATCCAGAACCCTAAGCATTTGTCCATAGACGCGTTCAGTGGTCTTCTCTCATATCTTATGGAAGTTTTAAAGCTGCCGGATGTTGAAGTTACCACATGACTATCCAAAATGTACTCGTCCATTCTGGAAGCATTCATTCCAGTAGGATTCTCTGAAAACAGGCCGATTACATCATTCGGCAAATTTTCGAAATTCTCCCAGTTCATTTCCAGCATTCTGTCGAGCAAGACGACGTTACCTCCCTCATTTCTGTATCCTGATTCGGGAGAAACGGTTAGATAGATTTGGGGATCCTGAAAGAGGGCTATAAAAGAATAGAACAACTGCTGGTGTGAGTAATTATTGTAAAAGGATATATTTTATGGCATTAATAGAATTTGTATGTTATCTAGTAAAATAAGGTACCTCTTTGGATAGTTTTGTTTCTTGATGTTGTAGGAGCTCCAGCACAGTTTAATACAAATGCTGCCAGCCAAAGTAAAAAGTATACAAAAATAGAATCTTTCGACATAATTATTCTGCACTACCAGCTATTTTGACAGAGGACAAATAAAATATAGTGAAACCAGTTTCAAGTGTCGGTAATTAACTATTAACTGCCTCTGCATGTTGTTCTTTCTGTCAGAGAAATCTGAATTACGTTTTTAGAAATGGAGAGCAACATAATATCTTGTCACCACACTGTCAAAACTTCACTTAAAGGTGATATAGATTGATTGAACACTGGGAATTTACGTTACGTCTGACATCAATAATCTTTTCAGTTGGCAGTTGGTCCATCAAAAGTTTTGATCCGCGCACTTTGTTCATTAGTGGAATAGGTCTACGAATTTTCATAAATTACCAGCAACAAATGTGGTCTACCAATAACCTGCGCAAGTAGTTTTAGTTGCATCCGTACTACTATAAATAGTAATTAATTAAGTCAGTAATTATAGCCATATCTCAGTAACATAAATAAGTAAAGCCATGTGATATTTAATAGGAGAAACTCATGTTTCATGTTTAAACTCAATTTGCTCTACTTAATTTATGACTATAACATATAACAACATATCGATAATCAATACTGACAGTTGGGCCATGAATAAATGATGAATTTGGAGGGGATTAGTGGATATCTATAAGCCTTTCTGCTTGACAAACAGAGATATAGTTTTGGCTTTGTCTACTACAGAGTTTATGCAACTTTTTTGTAAATAGCACGTGTTTTGATAAAATATTTGTTCACTATGCTATACTTACTTAACTAACTGTCATTAACTTATCAACCATAACATAATACGTACGTACGTATTTATTTATATGCTTGCGTTACAATTTTTGGACTGATGAGCACAACTGAAATTAAAAACAAAACATGTCATGTGCACTATATTTTGGCATTATTTAAAACAAATGAACAAATAATGGCAATGCAAGTAAAATATATAGGTATATATGTTAATCGGGAATTAATGCGCGACCATAATTGTTGACTGCATCTAGGGGAAAACCAACAATACAATTTTTAGAAAGCAGTAGCACTAAAAATGTTTATTCCAACTTGACAGCCTTTCAGTGCTACAAACTACAAATCCAAAAGTATCCGAGGCTGAGACGACATCTATTCTAGAAAGTCTAGCCTTTTGTTATATAAGTGATCACCAATGACGCAGAAAATCTAACTTTGTACATAATATTATTATGGAACATTTTTCGAGGTCACAATCACAAGCGTACTGGAAAAGCGCTCCTGTATTTCCAACGTCATAATTTATTTGACACAATGACAATGATGCACAACTTTATAGCAAAACGTGAAAACTTTAAGGGACAATATTCATGTGATTTTTTAAAATCATGCATTTGCTTTAATATTCAGGCGAGGAATTCATAATTCCTGATCAGCTAAATCGGTTTTACCTCTAATCGCTAATCGAGATTTAATCGGGTTT
>JAQFYG010004599.1:0-10854 GCA_034694325.1 Entomobrya corticalis | reverse complement strand
TTTTTTATATTATCATTGTAGTGAGGGGAAAGCAAAAGCAGCATTTCAAATGTGTAGACAGCTATCTCCAGACAGCATCATGTGATGTGAAAGCTTTACCGTTTTGCTCTCTCCGTATTAACCTTATTACAAGCGATATCAAAAGCAAAAAGGCATGTGTATAATATGTATACTCATGTTTTCCTATGTTATGTCGTCCAATGCTCAACTCAACTTGCCCAACTTAAGCTCAGTCACTCTCTCGGAACACTTATTAAAGCAACCACTGCTGCAATAATATACGTTCCTACAATGGGTTCCAATCCAAGTTCCAAGAGCAGGACAGTGTGTGTGTAGGCTATTGCCTTACTACTTTTCCTATGACTGGAGAGAGAAAAAGAGAGGGGGCCCGGCGTACTTTTACGGACCACATATAATATTATGTGTGTAGCAAATAGTTACCTATATTAGCAGCCGTCTCGCGAGTTGTTGTTGAAGAGAGAGATTGTGTTGTGTTGTAGTAGGCTTAAAACAATTATTAAGAGTAGCAGTAGACCAGCAGCAGTGCATCCAGTAGTACGACGTTGTGTAGTAGTCAAGTCATCATCATTCTAACAAAGTAAAATAGATGTTCTTTATTGTTATAGAAAATGTGAGTAACAGTGAGCGAATGGAAGTACAAAAGTGTTGAAAAAATTGAGGAGTCTTTTTCCCTAGTTATATATGCATTTGACACGCTAATGCGTAATATAATATGTAAAGCAATGAACAAGGGAAAAAATGCCAGCGTACAAGGCATAAATAATATTGCTCTATTTCAGAGTACAAATAAGTGGTAGGAAAAGCATAAAACACACACAAGAGGAAAGGGAGATTTAGTGAAGATGTTGTGTTGTTTGTGTGCAATGGTCAGAAGCTACAAAAAAGTCTGTAAAAATGAATAAAAGAAAAAATGCAGGCAACTTTCATTCTCATACAGACTGAGAAAAAAATAAACAAATAATAACCAAAATAAAAGCATTTTGTATTTTTTTGTGTGCTTGTGTTTTTGTAAATACAAAATGTGAACCTATGATGACGGTCGGTCGGTAAAGTGAAAGCGTTTTTTGTTTATAACGTATATAACAACAGTCGCGGAAAGTGCAAGATACCGCAAGCTGAAAGCCAGAGCACTTCTTCTGTTTCCAGTTCAGTCAGACCCATAATATTTTTAATGCAAAGTGTTGTGCTGCTAACACACCATCAACGCTTCTGCATTTTTTGTGTGCCTTTTTCTTAGAATATTGTAATTGTAAAGAAACCAACAAGAATAGACAAAAAAACTCGTATAAACATAATCATTCCTTTGCATCGGTAAAATCATCGACCAGTGAAACTCCAGCAAAAAAAGTCTATAAAATGACCAGCCGTTTTCATTCAAGAACGAAAAAGAAACCTTTTACTTTTACTACTGGGACAGCAACCAAGACCACCACCGTTGTCGTCACGTTATAACTGATATTTTACTAGCAACGTACTTGTTATGGTTTTTCCATCTTGTCTGTAAAGTCTATCGACATGCAGAGTGATAGCACGACATCGTTGAAATAAAATGGGAAAAGACCGTATCATGTGTTATCATCGCATTTTTATTGGAAGGGAAGAAACTTGAGTAAAAAGAGAGATGTGAAGTGTCGAGATAAGAATAGAGTAGAGTAGTGTTGTATATTTCTATTTCTATACAAATAACATACTTAAAAACACAACAACGGCATTAAAAATGAATGCATCCAAGCGTACCAATAAACTTTTTTTCTTCTGGGCACACACGCACTTGTCTCCGCTTTTGAGATTTCTCTGATAATATAATAGCCACCACATATCAAATGTGTCACTACCGCCATCCAGTGCTCCTTACTACACAAAATAACATGATAAGACACCCACGTATAAAAAATAAGTATTAAATTATGTAAATTTACTAACTCACTATTGCATGCTACTTACATCAAATAATGAAAATATTGTGCCGGTAAAAGAAACATTACGAAAACCTATTGAAATATGTGGCGGAGGATAGGATAAATGCTCTATATGAATAATCTATATACATCGTTTAGAGCAATTTACCAGCATTGCTATTCATTGCACATGGTTTTGTTTGTATGCGTGGTAAAAAGAGAAAGTAGTAGTATCAATACAGAAGCCTTTGGAACTATTGGAACTATCAGGACCATTGACAGCTCAATAATACTTGCATTATTTATGGGCTGATACTTTGTAGCAATGCTTACACTACACAGAGTAAAGTCATCATCATCTCTTTTCATCCAATTCCGTTCCTCCGTGGTGAAAAAACACGTGCAACTCGCGTTGTTGTGAAAATATTAATGAACAAGATGTAATCGAAACGATAGAGAGAGAAAATGATTCAAATAAACTTAACAAGTAGTAGTGAGGGCGAAAAAAGTTGTAGTAGTAGTAGAGCCCGCCGCGTCTTCATTTATTAGTATGACTGCCGTGAGAAGAAAAGATGAGCATTTTTTCGTATTCGTGTAGTAGTAACCGTTGTTGGACCAGTAGTAGTACACAGGGATGTAGTAGCAGCGCTAGTTCTAGTAGTAATCTTCAACAACATCGTCGTCGTTTTCGTCCTTGCACTGGCTGCCTATTTATTGATGAGTCTCAACTGGCAAATTTTTGTTATTCTTGGTGTTGCGCTCTCCTACCACCACATCAACCACCGCCATCAACGTCGTCTGGTGAAAGTGAGTTGAGTTTCGGCAACAGTGGTCGTAGGGGCCAGTTCTTTGTATCAAGTTCTAGAGTAAGCAAGTATAGTGGCAGTGGACGATGGGTCGTTGGACTTGCTGGAAGTAGTTTGCCGGGTTGTGCTGCTGCTGATGGTCGTCGCTGCAGTTGTTGTGGTTTGTTTCTTCATGAATTTTATCAGACTCTGATTGTTCAGTGTTGTTATTACAAGTTTCATTCCAGACCAGTCAATGCCCTGAACAGATTCTTGACTGATTATATTTGCAAAGAACTATTTTATTCTACGAAGGTCTTTTACGTTCCATTTGGCAAACGTGTGCATGAGGAAAAATTCAAACTTGTTGAGAATTGGTGTGAAAGCAAAGAGAAAACGAGGAAAGTTGACGAATGCAATTATGTGCTTACACTAGCTTGCTCAGTACTACTGACGGAACTTGCAGTACTTTATTTTCATGTGTGCATACTGTTTGTTGCAGTAGCTGTCATAATAATACATTATTCAGTAAACATTTGCTTGAGTGAAAAAACAAAGACATTATGGAAACCGTTATGGATAAATAGGAGTTCATTGGACTGTCGTGATGTTTCTGTGCATAAACTAATTGATTTTTCTGCTGAGAAACTTAATGCCATTTCAGTGGTTAATACATTGTTTCTAGTTGACGGACTAAACTTTTCACTTTACTCGTTTCCGGCGAATACTTTAGTTGATAAAAGCAAGAAGAAAGTTGATACAAACCGGAGAAAAGTTTTTAATAGAAAGTCAACGAGGAATGATTATAGTGGAACAACGACAACTACTTGTGCTGCTACTGCTGATGCTGGTGTCGTTGTTGTTGTTGTTGGCCAAGAAGGACAATGCCGTCCAAGTGCGGGATTCCGAGAGATTGGAGTAAATCAGAGCAGCTGAGTGTGAGTGAAAAGCAGAGTGTCAAATCAGGTTCGGCATCTGCCTCAGCTCGCTACATAAACTCAGTGTCAGACCTGTATGCGACAGATGAGATTGACGCGCTCCTCGACGAGATTCGCGATTTAGAACCTGTCAGTGTTCACACCGATGACTTGCAAGACTTTGAGATCGACGGCTCCGTGTCTCGGCTGCCATACGAATACGGTTAAGTTTCTATACAAGTGTTTATTTATGCAATCCAAAACAATCATAACACGCACGACCAATATGAGTATTTACTGCCAAATCTCCAGTCAAAGCCCTTATCGGTCCATGTTCTGTACTGCAGCGTTTGGTTGTTCATGAAGTGTTGCAGTGTTTCATTCTGTAACGACATTCCTTCATGCTTGTCTTTTTTAATTTTCAGATATGACCTGTGACTCTCGCACTTCCGTCCACTCTTGGGATTCACATGCCCTATACCACAACAACGCAGTCAGTCTTCTCATATATGATCATCGTCCCATTTTTTAAGATTAAAAAAGATTATATGCTATATAATATATTTCAAACTGATTTCTTTTTATGCATAATAATACAAATACTGAGTTTGCATTTGATTCTTTTAGTTTGTACATGATAGATTCTGTAGACTGGTTAAAATAGCAGGATTCTTTTTATATAGAGTAGTGATATATAGAGATTATAACAAAACAGTTAACACAATCATTTTTAAGTTTGACAAGTTTGACATCAACAAACATCCATTTGCTTTAAGAAAGAAAGAACTAACCTTATATATTTTGCTTTCTCCTTCATATCACAGTTTCAAATCAAAACTACTAAATATTAATATTTCTACTAATCAAGTTAAAGTGTTTTAGCATTTATGAGTTTCAATAATTTTGACAATGAGAAATGGTTGTGTTGTGAACATTATATATATTTTTATTCACCTGATATGCTCTAATGGTTATGGTTGTATGAAAAAGTAGACATAAAATTCCAGAGTTTTGAAGTAACCGAAATTAGAAACAGCAGAGAATGCCGATACAGTGCCAAAGAACTAATTATATAGTAGCAGTTGTTGTTGTTGTCGTTAAATGAAAGCTCTCCAGTGAAAGTACAATTTAATTAGCATTTTGAGCGTGCATATAATCATAATCGTAATGATACTGCAATTAACAACTCTATTTCCACTACTAGTTTTACAACAACCACTTACAACTACTACTGCTGCTTAAACTACTACTACCGCAGTTAATAAAACGCTACTACTACAACTTCTCTAGTAGTACGTACTTTCAATTCCCGTAGTGTCAGTAGGCTCTGTGATGGTAATATAATATGCAAGTTTGATCCTATTTTTTCATATTTTTCTCATTTTTCTCTCACTGTGCATTTTGGTAGAACACCCCCTTTTTGTCTAGTTTAATTTGCCATTTACCTTGTTAACTTCATATAATATCACACACCATCGTAATACAATACCCCTTCTACTTAAATATTTTATAAGCAGCAGCTTTTGTTACGTCCGTTCTAATTACCAATTATGTACAGTATGCTTTCTCTCTTTCCCTACGCTCTCCATTTTCTCATTTTAATGTTTTCTGTTCTTCTGGTAGTTTCCCTCTTTATGATGGGGAATGGAGACAGTAATGCTAATTAGTTTAGCACCTAATTGAGTTTTATGAATGACAAGCCAAAAAGTGTGTATTAAGACAATCGCATTATAGAATGTCATAATTTTTTGGTACAATATGCTTTAGATAATCTGGCGTACTTTCTCTACTGCATGCAATTACGGTCATTATGTGAATAACTGTTGTGTCATTAGAAGAAGGAGATTAAAGTGTCTTGATTTTATGTTATGCAGCTAACCCAACACTAATAGTGGATGTGCCAATTTCTGTTATTTATGTTTTTCGTTACTTTTATTTCTGTAATGTCAATTTATTTTATGTTTATGAAAAATGCTAGTAATTTTTGTCACTTTTCCAATGTTACCTGTTGGCACTTAAATGAGTTGATATTTACAGATGGAGGATCCCGGACCTCGCATTGGAGGACCCGTTTCCCTATATTGTGATACAAGCCACTTGAAGACACCAATTGGAATACTTAGAATTGTGTTCCTGGTAAGAGGAAATTTCAATATTTTATAAGGTTTAAATGCTGACAGTAACAACGTAGATAGAAAATGTGAATATGGCATTTTATCAACTTCTACGAGACTTAAGTTGGTTGTCAAATTTAATTTCCAATTATATATATGCTCAACGAGACAAGAAATTCATAACACAGCAAAGCTCATAGCATTTTTGCTTCTGAAGAATGTATTTTCTCAAAATTATTCTTGTTAAATACGCTCATGTAAGTAAAGAAAGAAAATTTATTTTCCCTTTCATATTTTCAAGAGAACACGGCAAGCTTGAGCAATCAGAAAACCAATGTGTAGTTTCCTGTTTCCCTTTTCTGTGGAAATATTATGATTGTAAAAAATACAAGATCCTACATTAAAACTCATGGCTAGACGTAATACAAACTGACAAAAAGGGTTAAAATGCTCGACAGAATAAAAACCTTTTGCAATGAAATCGATATAAAGACTCTTTAGGGAAAAAGGCAGCTGTTTATGATTATATTTGATCCCACAATTTTTCTCTCCTTTCCACTAATACATTTCAATGTAAGCTCTCCAGTTTAAGTGGGACTGCCTAAAGGATTTTTTGTAATGTTTTGTAGTGCTGTTCATCTAAAGAAAGCTATAGAAGAGGGAACAAGAAAGACGAGATTGTGAAACATGAGATCCGACGATCCGAGAATCGTGAATATTTTTGGTCAGGGGACTGGGATTTACAAAAGCATTGTATTGTAACTTACCATAAAAGTGTGGGATCGAAAAGATGTTACCAACATGTACTCATTCTAGGCATTCTAGTTATGTACAATGAGAACCATAATAATAGCAGGTAACATGTATTTTAGATTCGTCTAGTATCTGTAATTTCAGAAAATTGAAAAGGTAAAACTTAAGTCAAAGTCGTTCTGACAAACCTGAGACTGTGAAAAGGATCAAATTTCTTTCAAGCTTTATTCATATAATATTGCTTATACCTTTTGTGTCAAGTCTTCAAGCTTAGTTTTGAAGTTGCAAAAGTTGATCCTTGCACAGAAGGATGTTTTTCTATAAAACGTTTATTGATCCCTCAGCTACCAATAAATACCGTACCTGGGTACCTTAAAAAGATGATTCTTAAATAGGTGTTAACAAATTTTTGTACCTATGTTTTCCAAGATATAATGGAAAAAAGTACTCGAGAACGTAATTGAAACTGTCAAGCAAAGAAAGAAAATCAAGTTTTCCATTTACCTCAAAATCGTTTTTACTGTACTTCCGGTCTCACCCAACTCTTTTCCCTTTTCCTACTATTTACTTTTCCCATTCTCTGGTTGATTGCGGAGATTCTTCTCACTTGTAATGGCGAGGTAATAATGGCTATTATTGGGGATATACCAACTATATGTAATATATTTGGTTTTGTAGGTATAAAAAGAAAGTGTAAAGAGTCATATAGAACGTTGGCGGTGACGGGTCTAATGTCACACGCGAGGAACATTACATTACATATTCAACTGCCTCAAGGTTTAATTTTTTTTCTTTTACCATTTTCCCTTTTTACACAAATTCCCCCAAACTTTGTAAGCAGCGGCAGCAACTTGTACAAGAAATAATAGAAAAGAGACGAAAATACGTTACTGCTCGGGTTTTCCTTTGGGAAAACTTATTTTACCTTCCTTCTGGATTACACGGCACATCATTCCTAATTGACTGGCATACAAACTCGCATCACCTACTCAGAAATTCAGTGTTCATTGTGTGTACTTGTACTTTCTCCGTAAAATCTAGACAGCAGGTAGTTAGTGTAGAATAATTCTACTCTGTATGCGCATCGTTTAGATAATCGTGTATACTATCCTTAATTATAACATCCTCATGAAATAGATTGTTTTTACATCATAATTTCTTTATAATACCTGCTGCGTAGCATGCCTAATTCTGTTTGTTCTGATATAATGGTGGCTAATGAGCGACTAGAAACAGTTGTGTAAATTTAAAACATAGTGAGCTACAACGGGATCTCCGAATGTTTTTGTTCAGTAACAAGAATACTTTCTATCCGTATGCTGTTCGTTGGAGGAATTAATTATTAATGTTGGAGGACTGTCTACCGTATGTGCACGGACACTTTTTTGCTATATGGAACTTTATAATTTAATTTTCAGGTGGCTTCCGCAGTCAGCCTTTGCTGTTTGTGCTATGCCGGTACAGCAAAATACGGACTGTTTATGCTGCCTCACGTGGGCCGAATACGATTAATGCTCTTCGTCATCTTATTCAGCTGTCTTCTCATTGCTCTACTACTCTTCCTTGACATATCTCTTATGTACCACGCCTTCCCGTTTCACTATCACAAATGGGTAAGTGCTGTATATTTTATTAGCAGAAACTAACAAAGTCTAACATTACTTCTATAGGACGCGTACAAACAACTCAATGTTTTACGTATCTGCGTGTAGTAGTCTTATCAGTCTGATTCTTTTCAGGTAAACTTTTTATGTATTTATTTATTTGATACCGAAAACAGTAACATTACTATCGCGAACGAGTTCTCATATGCCTATACTTTTGTCCTGGTCCAAGTCCAGGATTTTATAGGTAGTAATGTTGAATTAAGGTTGTATGTACTTATATTATGATGTAGGTAATAACTTCCAAGAATTGTACAATAAAATTTACAAAGTAAAAAAGACTGTCTATTTATGTCTATTGTTTCGAAAACTATATACGCCCATGGAGAAAGTTATTTATCTGTGGTCTGTAATCGTTTTCGCAAATGATACATTATATACCGATATCGAGTTAGGTGATCCAATTACAGACGACGTTTCTGACATCGGGAATATGACAAAATATGTGATGAATTTAGTACAACTCCATTTTCGTGCAAATTGGGTCATAAAATATCTTTTTAATCAAACTAATTGTGCAAATGTAATATCAGACCGGTTAGGTAGCTTTATTAGACTTTATTTGATATTTTTATTTGATTATCACTTATCAAACTAACATGACGGGAATTATGTAATTGAGAACTTATTTTTGATGGGAAATACGCAGTTGTGTGAATATGTTTTTAATTGGTTAGATTGAAAATCTTAAAAATGACTATCCTATCAGATTTTTCATATGTAAAAGCAATCCAACATTAGGCATCTTCTTTCTGCGAATCTGAGAACGTTCGATTTTTGTTCAATGTTTGAAGAGTCCTTATGTCTACGTTAAGCTTATCGAATGCGTATAATATGTTTATGTTTTCTTTCAAACTTATAAATATTTTTTTTGTTTTTCATTTTGGCAGGCGATTGGATTTTACGTAACAATATTCACATTCTACTGTGGAGCCTCAGGGCTGATGGTACACCTAGTTCAAATTTATGCTGAAAGCTTCCTATGGATTGCCAAAGTCACGCGAGATCAACTCATCGCGGCCAGTGTAAGTTTTTTTGAAAATTTATTACATTTTAGTACTTTCACCACCTAGCCACGTATTGTTTCTACCATATATTCTATATATCCATATTTATAATAATGCAAACAGTAAACAAAAGATATCTAGAAAGAATACGAGCTCTGTTTTAATGGCAGTAAAAAGTTGCACGAAATGCATACAAATTACATAACAGTGCAAGCTACAGAAAGTATTTTTATGACCGCTCCTTATCACATTAATTTCAAAACAACCTACAAATGAATACTGGCTACTGGTCAGGCAGGCTATAGCCGCTGTAAAAATACTTTGGCAATAATGAATTATTCCAACATATTGAAAGCGAAATGGCACAATCGGCATGTGGGCACATACAATATTTAATGCTAGTACAGTTTTACACCATTGTATTTCACCTATTGTAGCTTTACTTTTAGGTACAAAATGTAATATTGATAATAATCCCTGGTGAACTTTTCGTACCTCTATGTAGCATTTTTTTCTTTGTACCATAAACCGATTTTTATCGAGCTTAACAGAAAAATTCTCTGCCCCAAGATTTACAACCAAAGAATAAACGAGACGAAGTCAACAAAAGGAAAACAAAAATCAGAAGAAAAAGCTTAACGTAAACATGGCAGAAATACTTTTATGTTAATGTATTAGATAATAATAAACTACTACTGCTGCTAACACTACATTTTCCTTTACGTGTGGACTCCAAACAAAAACCGTCTTTCCGTGTAGGCATTCCCACATGGGGAATAGAAAATTGAATGATTGATTCTTCATCTGTACGAAACTACAGTAAAGAAAAGCTATCAAAAGACCTCTGGCGTATGACCTTTGAAAAGACGAGATTGAGTTGTGTTGTAAAAGCTTTCTTTGAACGCACGTTCATTCGATTAAAGGAAAACACATTTTCACATTACACATCCGCCGCCGCTACCACAGTAAAATGTACTTTCTCCAATACTGTGAATATTTGGAGGAGCTCATGGACAAACAAGAATAGTATAAGTAACAAGAATTTAGCCATTTCGTTTCATTTTTTTCTCCTTTTTAAAATACCACGGGAATTCAAAGGATTTTTTAGGTCTTTCCTTGAAGACGCGTCGGTGAAGCAACTCATGTTTACATCAACAAATCACAAGAATATAAAAGATTTAATATACGGAATTCCTTTACCGTGGTTAATTTAAAAGAGAGATGTTGCATTGTTCGTCTGTCCTCTGTATACCTTCTTCTTGTAGTTTCATTCTATTCATTTTTCTCTTCTTTTGTCTGCTTTTCTTTCTTTTTTTAGAACATGCACGTATTTATGAACAAAAGTCAGCAAAAATGGAGTTTTATGGTCAACGTTTTGCTGCCAGCAATGCTGTTTGTCGAAGATAAGACGACATGAACCACGTTGCATGCACGCTCTTTCACCTTTTCACTTCATTACTTCTAAATATTGAATGTTGCTGCTTGATTCTTTTTGCTTCCTTCTTAATGTTTTTTCATAAGATAGACATTGTTTGTTCAATACTTCAAGGGAAAGAAAACGCGCTTTCATTATTAAGAGTTTCGTTTTGCAAAATTACGGATATTATGTATCTACTAGTTTGCCCCGCCGATTCGCAAATACAATAGGATGATAGAATGTTGTTCCCCGACTGATACCCGTTCGATTGATGTGTC
>JAQFYG010004598.1:0-10854 GCA_034694325.1 Entomobrya corticalis | reverse complement strand
ATACCAAAGAATTTCAACCCACTTATGTGGATGTACCTTTAGACCACAAGTTTCCTGTGAAGAAGCAAAAGGTAAGATTTAAAAAACAGTTGTCAGTTGTTAGTCATTTGGTGTTTGTATTTACAGATTTACTGATCTCGTCACTGTTTTTCTTTCTGTTTCAGAATGACCAGATTGAAAGCTACGTCCCTCGTGGTATCCTCAAGTCCAATTGGCTAAACAAGCACCTGCAGCAGATTCCATCTGTCGTTGTAACATTTTTCGATATAAATTGGACTGATCCTTACTGGAATGATAAGAAGAATGAATGCGCAAAGCGTGTTAGGGAACTGAAGTGAGTTTTTGTTCAGTTACTATATAATGGCTTTGGCTTCATATTTTCTGGTTGACTAATTAACTGCTACTTAAACTTAATTGCCCATGCTTTCTTTTTGTTTTAGAGCCGATCTTGCCGTTCATGGTTCTCAGATTCTTGTAATGCTGATCAAAACAGCGGACGCAGGCGAAGATAATTTTTCCACTGATCGGGCGTCAGCATTGTGTGCAGCAGCAGACATTCCTCCAAAGGCTTTATATATCTTATCTCATACACACAGTGAAAGAATTCAGGCCTGTGTTCAAAGGCTGGAAATTGGGATGAAGGAGGCGTCAAAAGTTTATTACTCTGGAAGGATACGACGAGTTAAGAACTGGAAGGATAGAACACAGGATCATGCCCTGTTGACAAGATACAACTTCAAAACTGGATTCTTCCAGGAAATTCGACGTGATTATGTATCTGCACTAAGGTATCATTCTTTTAATGGCTAATAATCTCAATATGTTTAAATGACAATAATTGAAATGCTTAATTTTTTGTTTTAGTCACTATTACGCTTCCCATGAAATGCTCCGTACCATGAAGGTTACCGAAAGCAATGTCCAACAAATCCGGTGTGTTGCCTCCTGGGTTAATTATCGTATCTGTAGATTGAATCTCCTCAAACTGGACTACAAGGAATCCCAGAATCATTTCGAGAAGCATATAAGAACGTTCAAGAACATGGACGGAAATCGTGAACTAGCTTTCGAACAGTTAGCTTGGCTCCAAACACAACATAGTTTATTTGGAGAGCTTCTAAGGCACTTCTACCGACCAGGATTAACATCATTGGACCCTGTAACGTACTTCTTAACGGCAGTGGACCATTCAGAAAAGAGAGTACATCATTTGAAAGAGCATTTGGTTAGCGCTGAGGCTGAGGTGGAATGGCCCGAAGATATGAATGACTACCGGGAAAACTGTGATGTAGAGTATATTGGACAGCGACCATGGCGTCAAGATGCGTTTGGTCCGGATACTCTTTTTGTGCCTGAAGACTCCAATGCAATTCAAGCGCTGAAATATTTTGAACTTAGATATAAGCATTCGGTAAGATGAATAACTTTTTAAAGATTGTTTTTGAAATGTCGACGTTTGTTGACTGTTAACTAATTGTTTGTTTTATAGGCTGATAGGATAACTCATTTAGGAATAGCCTCAGATTTTTGCCGTGACCAGCAAAGGCTAAGGACCAGATGCCAATTAAGTATGTTTACTAGTTACTAGTTTACTATTATGCTTTTTGTGATGGTAGGAATTTATTTAGACATTCTTTTAAATTATTATTTTAGTGATGATGATGGGAATCGAGTTTTTCTCAGAGGGCGAATACCATCGAGCTATCATGTTGATGACACATGTCCTCCGAGAGTTTGGCAGAGATAAAGGTACCGTACTCCTGTACTTGGTAGCAGAGTGTGGCCTGCGTGCAGCGTGCTGTGACGGGGATGTCTCCTCCTACCTCAGCTTTCTCGTGTTTCTTTTGAAGAGGGATTTTGATGACCTGGTGTCCAGTAAGAGGAGGGAGCTGTTGTGGTGTAAGTTACTTGCCGTGTTGGATAAGAGGATTCCAATGGTAGAACTTGGTTGCACTGCCAATGAAGAGAAATGGAAAACTGCTTTGGCGTCACCGTATGTCTCTTATGTGGGCGTTCATAGAGAATGTATTGTGGAAGCTGTGTTCTACTTTGCTAGTGAAACGTTCCGTTCTGCGACGCCTGCTGAAGTAAAGGTGGTTCTAACGTAAGTTGTAGTTTAAAATAAATTTAGTTTACATTTCAGAAAATATCCAAGTTTGAAGTAATCATGACCGTTTTAATTTTTTTAATTAGAAATAAAGTGGATTTCCCCATCCCCCTTTCAAAATATGGAGCTGGAATCAGCATTACCGACTACAACTGCGAATGCGCCACAGATATAACGCTACTTCCTGAAGAGACTCGCGAATTGTCATTGTTTTTCACACCGACCGTTAAAGATGTTGGGAAAATTATTCAAATACATTTAGGATACATTGACATTGGTAAACCAGACGCATCTATAATTTTACACTATTCTGCTGTGATGGGAATAAGTCCGTATTTATGGAACGATGGAAAAAAGGAGAAGGGCAAACAAATTATCGCGAAAATTGAACCGATGGTGCCACTACTTCGACCAAAGATTAGTCGTGATGACCCCATGCTAGTTAATGAATGGCATAAGGTGCTCGTGTCTTGGACAAATACTGATGTCTTTGAGTGTTCCAAAGTGCACGTGAATATTTTAGTGAACACTTCCGATCCTTCAGATATCATTTTAACGACGAAACCTCACAGACCGGGAAAATATGGGAGTTTAACTCATTCTACGGATGTTGAACGTCTTGAACCGAATGAGTCGATTGATACAATAGTTTACATCAAATGTTTGAAACCAAGAGGATCTGAAATTCAAATTTTGACAAAGGTCAAGTATGTTGATCATCTGAGGCAAAATGTGACTAATGAGCTGGTGGAGCCTGTTGAACTTATCAAGCCGTTTGAAATCACGCAAAAGACTCGAAATCTGGAAACTGATGAGCTAGGAAATGTTATTCTCAACGAAGAGTTTCTTACGTACTTCACCTTAAAAAACGCTTCCAAAACTTCTCTGAGCATTGTCAATGCAAAAGTCAGTAAGCTGGTAAGTAAAAGCATCATTTATAGTTAATTTGTCAATTATTTTTTATTAAATTCTTTAAAGGTTCAAAATTTAATTCATCTCTTATTAATTCACGCAGTTACCAAATGTTGAGTCCATAGTCAACCCACCAGTAGAACTGAACAATGTCACACTTCAAGATGGAGAAACTGTACAGCTGGTGAATGGACTGGTTTTGACCGGTCCGGTTGAGTCGTCACTAGGACTTCTGGAAATCTGCTGGCGCAGGTGAATGACTTTACAAAAATGGTACTAAATTCTACAAAAATAATTTAATCTTGACTTGAATTCATCAATTTTAATTTTAATTTGCAGAGAAACCGAGGAAGAGATTCCCCCATGCACAACAGCAATTTCCATAAGTCCAATTTCTGTGTCCACCACAGCAGCCATTTACGTTGAGGGGATTTTTAATTGTAAAGGAAGAGGGGAGTTAAAGAAGCCAATGCCAATCAAATATTCCATTCACAATCGTTCCAACAAAGTATATGATCTCTGGATTTCTTTGGACTCTACCGAGTGCTTTATGAATGCTGGACCGAAAAAGGTATGTAAATAAATAAAAATTATCATTAAATATTTAGCGGATTTGATCATTTAACACTTTATTAAAAATATGTGTCGCTTGTCGTTTTTTAGACAAATATCAAAATTACTGCAATGGAATCGGTGGACATGCACTACATTCTCTTTCCGTTGAAAACAGGACTTCTAAAAACGCCCAGATTAGTAATTGACAACGTGAGCTCATCGTCAACCGGGGAATCCCAAGTTGACATTCCTTCTATTGTACACAAGAATGTGGTGAAATATATCTTTGTCGCGGTAAGAGAGCCTCAGAGCCTAAACAACCTTTATATTTATTAAATATCACATTCTGTTTTCTCTACCCCAATCAATCAATCAATCATTTTATTTTTCTGATATTTATTTACTTTCTTCCAGCGAGCTGATAACGGCAAGCCAGAAAACCTCCCAGAAGACACATTGTGATAATCTTATTAATTGAGTAATCTTTTATACTACTTGTACTACTGTTACTTCTAAGTCCTCTAAATAAATTTATAAAAGAATGATCCAACTGCGTCAAGGACGAGTATTTTGTAGATGTGGATGTGGAACCTCGTACCACTGGCACTGGCGTTTCTTGTTCTACAACACTCTCATTTACTGCGGTTTCCATTATTCTTGTTGTCGTTGTGTTAAAGTCAAAGTCATTAATTCTCAGAGAGTCCTTTTTGTCGTCAAAAGAAAAGTCATCAGGTTGATGGGAACCAGTAATTTTCTTAATGCTTTCATTTTCCTCCATTCCTCCTCCCCATCCAACTCTTGAGCTAGTTGATGATGATGATGATGTTGATGATGGAGTGGAAGTAGTAATAGTGGTGGTAGAAGTGGTAAACCTTTCATGATGAATAGTTGCATCTACCACTTTCTCCAACTCCACTCGAATGAAAGTTGGCTGATGACGGTGCACTTGAACATCCAGTAGTTTGGTTTTATAGCCGGGTGCTTCCACCTATTCATCATTTTACAAAAAATTTAAATATTTATATCCATACTAAAAACAAAAGAGTATAGGTAATCTTCATTATCATCATCATCTTCGGGAAACTTTATCTTTAGTCTTTTTATATATATATATTTTTTTACCCTCAATCTATAAATGCCAGGTCGCCACGGTCTCCAAAACTCCCCTTGTTTGGTAGTATACCAAGGCAAACTATAAATAGACTCTGGTCCTTCCACATAGTCATGTTCCCTTTTTGATAGATTTGCATCTGGAATGGCTTGATAAGTTTCAGAGTCCAAAACTTGGCCTCTTATGCCAGTGCCAACCTCGTGAATGACGTGGAGCAAGCCCTGTGTGTATACAGCAAAAAGACAAAGAAAAAGAAGGGAAATTGATTAACTCAAAGTTAGGGTGTTTGGCATGCACAACGACACAGTATAGTAGTCCAGTGCATTCCACAGCATTCTCCAGAGAGTCCAGAGCTTTTTGTCGTTGTCGTCGTGATAATAGCATCTCTCTAGCTTTAGCTATTTGGTTCGTAAATCAATTTGATTTAGGAAGACTGCCAACAGTTTAACTTTGTTGGCATCATGCAAGAAGGAAGGACATGTCTCTATTCTGCTCCTGCTCTTTGGACTTTTTGTTGGAAGTTGGAAAGCTTATTAATAAACATGCTTGTTTTTAAGTGGATGATGACATGACACTGGACTGGAGACATGACCAACTACTTATTGTTCATTTGTGATGATGATACCTTTTTATAACAGTAGCTTTATCTTCTAATTACCTCACGACTATTCCACCAAGTTTCATCCAAAAGGGTTGTGTTGTCTTCATTTCGACAGCAGGAAATGCCCACAGTGATTTCGAACGTACCATGAATGTAATTAAAGTCCATCATAGTTCCTAGTAGTTTTAAAAAGACAATTAAAACTAATTGCAGTCCATGAATACTGAGTGAGATAATTAATTATAACTTTGGTAAATGAGGTACCTGTCTGAGGTTTCCATTCAGCCCCGTTGACAATTCCCAGAGGAAATTGTCGTTTTAACAATGGACAAATCCAGCCCATTTCTGGTGTCCCAGTTTTTCTAGAATATGTCAGTGCCAAATGTTTAAAAATGTCGTCGTCTGGAGTTAAATGCTGCTCGTTCACCTCTGGCATCCCCTCTAAAAAATTCATATTTAAAATTTAATGTTGCATTTAATAATTAATGTTCCAATTTAAAAACTTTTCCACTCAGACTCACCATCAACAAAAAGATTAGCAAAAGGATACTCGACAACTTTGGCCCCACTTATCAGCGAAACAGAAACGGTAAATTTGTTCTTAAATATATAATTCACCATTGCTTGCGTCTCCTTCTGAAGAGGCTCTTCTTGAAATTCATTGAAAATGTCAGGGAAGTTGGTGTTCAAGTTGACACCATTCGCGTTTAACCTGAAGATAAGGAAACGGGGACAAAAAGAACAAAAGCAAGTTATAAAAGTAGGGCATTTATTTTATAAGCGCAAAATATAATGGAATAAGGAATTGGACATAAAAAACAAAAACAAGATGATAATTATCCTAATCAATCTGTTATTTTGAGCACTAATTAATCTCATTATCATTTTCATTATGCTTATAAGACAATGGAAATAAAGTTTTTTTTCTCGAACTTATCAAGACTTTTAGCATGACAAATGATGATACTTTATCCATATAATTTTTTATATTTTATATATCTATTCATTATATAATTATATATTTTGGATCACGTACTTTCCTTCTTTGCCATTACACGAGCCCGGAACCGCTCTCGCGTATCCATCCGGATTTAAGTTTGGAATTATATGAATTTCCACACTTTCCAAAAGTTTTCTTTCCATGGATGCCTCGCTTTTGTATTGTTCCACCAAGTGCTGTGGATGGAGTGGAGTTCCACCAATATCGGAAAACGAAGAAATGAAGAAGATGAAACAAAAGAAAAAGAAAGAAAGTTAGAGTTTAGTTTTTTAGCAAACTTTGTACTTTTTACACTAAAAAAAGCACAAGAAAATGTATTAGCATCGATAATGCCATTTAGACTTTTGAAAAGTAACTTTTAGTAATTATGTCCCTCGGGCGTGAGAAAAAACAAATATAAGTGTCATCAGAAGAATAATGATATGTCTAACAATATGGTATGAAGAGATGGCTTGTCGCACAATGCCCATCAACTTTATTTTGGAAACAAACAGATTAAATTTGCATCTCTACATGTTGTATACTTTTCTATATTTCAATTGAAAGATAATAAATTATAGTATTAACTGATTGGGAATTAAAACATACTTTGATAAGCCTAAGGAGAACATAACAAGCTGATCCTGACATTCCATTTACATTCCCAACAAATTTTACTTGAGGTCTGAGCAATGGTCTGTTGTATGGACTGTCGGAAACTATCATTGTCCATAACTCACGTCCTATTTTTAAAAAAACAAAACATAAAGAAAAGAATAATAAATTAATTATAATATGAATTTATTAAAAATGTTAATAAAAAATAATGATTAGCTTTTATATTGTATATACTCATATATATCATCAAACAAAAACTTTAATAAATCAAAAGAATAAATTCTATGGATTTTGACATGAAAAGAATTTTAAATTTTCAAATAAAAGATATTTCAACAATGATCAGTAAAGTTAAAGTTGTTATTATTACTATTATTAAAATATATTAGGAATTCAGGAACAGTGACAATGGGAAAGGGAAAACTTTTCCGCTAAAATGAAGGGCTAAGCTCTAAGCTCTCAAAAGGCTGAAAGGAGATGAGAAAATCTTTTGGAAAGTTTTGAAAAGTATTAAACTGTGAACAAGTCCCTAACCAAGCATTATTCTCTCTTGAAATATGATTTTTTCAACAAAAAGTTTCTTTTATTTTTCTGACTTTAAATCTAAAAAACTCTGATTTGCTTTAAACTTAGCAAATCTTTAAACCTTAAACTTATTTTTTTGTTTTAGGTACCTTCTTCAGTAGTTCCTATACTATCCAATTGAGCAATTTCTTTATAGTTGTCAGCCACTTGATGCAAGAATCTAGTCATCTCTTCATACTCACAGGTTAAATTTACACCGGAACTCCCCAGAACAGAATGGATAATTGAAAAACATAACGACACAAGCACAATCGGACACAAACACTTTCGATTATCCATCTTTCACGAGGTGACGAAACAGGTGACGATGATAATACCAAGAAAATGTGCCCAGCATTAATAATAATAATGGTTATGTAACTGATGTCAACAATACCAATATCAGTTAAATATTTACTTTTTAATTAAAATCACTTTAAAACGATGTCTAAAAATTAAAGCTTGAGCAATCACACAACTTTATATTCTAAATCCTACTGATTTGCTTGCATTGTGCATCTCGTTCAGGTTCAAGTGCACTCTGAACTATTATCACTTTATTGATATTTATTATGAATCACTTTAAACGGATTCAATTAACTGTTTCAACGAATCTTCACCAATTTCATTGACCGTTTCCTTTTTATTCTAGAAACCATCAGATCAAACGTTTGACTTTGTCAAGATACTTGGCTCTGAATTCTGAATAATATTGTGATGGACGAAAAATTTCATATGAAAATATGCTTTTATATGACAAGTGTGAAGAGAACATGTTTATATTAAAAAGAAAAACAAAGTGTATAGTTTGCCACGTCATACATTCAACATTGCATTTGACAGTTTAACTTTAATTTACCGGAAGACTGGATCTGGATCTAGTACAACAACTGGATCTGGAATTGTTTGGCATTGGCAGCGGCAGCATTATCTCCAGAAAACAGGATGAGAGAAGATTGATACCAAAAGTAACAGAGCCTTCTTCCATCTTCAAGCTCTGTGTATAAATTTATACCAAATACCAGCACAACTTTACAGTGTACGGATTTTTTGGTCATTAAAACACATTTATTTTCTGCAATTGTCTTGAACACTATATTTTGTTTTTGTACCCAATTATATATATACGATAGAGCGATAATTACTTTAAAAAAGTCATCAATAAAGTCAGTGAAGAATAAAGATCATGAATCATGACTCAACAGAAATGCATTTGGGTTCTAAGTAAACATAAGAAGCAATCGAAAGCTAACAAATGTAACAAGTATGAAATGAAATTATATCAGCATTATCCAGAGAGCAAACAAAAAGCATTTTCTTCCTGATTTCTCCATATAATAAGTTTTGTTTACAGAACAGGGAAAAGCTGAAGAAGTGAGAAACGAATAGAAAAGAAAAATGGAGTAGAGTTTTGAGTTGAGTTGAGCTAAAGAACCCAAAAAAACTCTATTGTTTTTATTTGGAGAAAAACAGGAACTTCCAGAATTCCAGAGTAGTCGCCATATATATCCGATAGGTATTTTATATAAAGTCAATAATAAAAACTGGTTGGCAACTTTAAAGCAAATAGTTACATTGTTACTCTTCTACATTTATTTTTCCCTACTAAACTTACTGATAAACTCGGCAATTTCCTCCAAACTTTATTTTTCCCAATCAGCTTTCTTAAAAGAACACGCGTATATAGAAAAAGGGGGTTTTCCAGTAGAAAAAAACGCCTGAAGGCTTTTTTCTATACGATAGGACGACAATGACGGCTTCCAAATTTCCAAAGGAAACACGCACAAGTGGATACATAATAACATTATTTGTTACTTTAGCAGCACTTCCAACTTCCAGGTTCCAACTTAACTTGCATTACACTCTCGTCTCTCGTGGCGTGTTGTTATCGCCTTGACCTACCAGCAGCAAATAAAGCACTATGAATAGAAGCAACCTAACAAAGTAGTATGCATTACATCAAAAGAATAAAATAAATTATGTTTTCATGAAAATATTTCTTCTTTTTTTGTCGGTTTCCATAGAAACTCATAAGTTTATTTGTCTATCTTTTTGTATGCAATTTTGTGTACCCATTTACCCGAAATGATCATTACCAAAATATAAATGATGATGTGCTGTAGTGCTGTATACTCTGCATTCTTTAACAATTTTGTATAAAATTACCATCCTATTTCTCACATTCTTCACATCATAATAATATTTCATATCATCTTTTGATAAAAAACATCTCTGTATCTTGATGCCCCAACTCAATAAAGTAAACAGAGAGACACGTTTCTTCCAAGAAGGATGGTAAAGTAAAGTACTTTATGTTGTTGCGCTCTCTCGTCGGTGTTTCTCAAGGAACATATTATCTATGAATTCTCCTTGTCGGGCGTCGGACGCCGGGCTACACATATTTTGCATTAAATTTTCTTTTCCTACCTATATTGCTTTATGATACAACAACCAAAATAGTGTTTTTATGTGAATATTCAGGTAAGATACTGCAGAGAACAGAGAGCAGAGGAATGATGATGATCCAAATCGCATCTTTCTCACAGAGTTTTTCTCAGATCCTTCCAGCTTTCTCCTTAGAGAGGCTTTCTCCTTCGTCCTCCGAAGAAAAAGAAAATGTGTTTTTATATAATATTACACAACTTACAAGAGAAACTCTATGCAAATTCGTTACAACCCAACATAACAACAACAAGTTTACTTGTACTTGTGTATCGCATATCTCAATGCCATGCCCGCTAAATAATGTAATACATTACAACATTTTCCCTTACTTTCTCCTTATATTTTATTATCTTGTCTAGGTACACCCGGGTGGTAACGGGTAACGGGTAAAGGTAATAAAAAAAAGGGAAGGAAAAATAGAGAAACGTGAGAAGAAGAGTGAAATAGATAGAGAGACTATAGAAAACTAGTATATATTTCTATAGTCTCATGATAGTGATATCGTCGTAATAGTAGCAAGTTGAAGTTGACTTTACATTTTTTTTTTACAATTTAGTTTACATCTTGAAAAATCATGAGCAACATAGAAACCTAGTTACACGTATTGTTACACAACAACAAGATGAAATAGAAAAACGAGGAATAAATGGATGGATGAAATGGCAAGGTAAAGGCGGTGATACGATATACGATCAATCAGAGAGGAAGAAGAAGCAACAACGAAATTACCTTTCGTTTCTCTATAAATATATTTTATTTCGAAAAAAAATTCAAGTGGAGAGGGAAGAAACCAAGTTAGGTGGAATAACAAGAAAAATAATTTTTGAAATAAGATTTTCTTATAATAATAAAAATATGTAAACATATGAACCTATGATCCGAAAAGTTAATATTAGGGTTTTATAATATACATTTAAAATTGATGCTATATATTCATTTTTGATATCATGATCAGTGATAAG
>JAQFYG010004597.1:0-10857 GCA_034694325.1 Entomobrya corticalis | reverse complement strand
TATGCATAAAGGATTGTGCTCATTTATTCACTCATTTACTCAGAATATGCATGCATATTAACTTTAACAAGTGCGCAGTGCACACACAACCAGTCATATACACACACCCACAGCCCATTTCCCTTTTCAGCCAAGCCAGCATAATTTCGCTCTCTCCAGAAACATGAAACATGCCTATTTGCACCAATCCGCTTATTAAAAACTTGTGTATTTTTTTAGTATATAACAATTTAAATGAATAAAAGTAGGCATATATGCGTACAGCTAAATGTTATCCTTCATCGTCTTTGCAAATGTGTATTAAGTATGCATGCGAGCTTAGCAGTTGTAGTAATCGCTGTGTGGCTCTTGATGACGATGATGATGATGATAATGACCAGTATGCGCCAGTGAACTAGCTTGGTTGGTTCGTTTCTTACTCAAGTAATATTGCTTGAGCGAATCATGTTAATGAAAGACGGCTTTTACACATAGAACTTCTCACTATAGATTTTTTAGCACTACCATCATCATCATCATCATCATTAGTAGCAGTGCTACATATACTATACTGCAGTCTTGAATAAAAAAGGATTAAACACACTCGTTTAATTCGTGCATCGATGATGATGGGGCTATATGGTTTAATGCTTTTGTTAAAAAAACCAGATAAACAACAACAGAAATAATTATGTAGCAGCAAACGAAAATTCTGTACCGCATTTTCTACACATAACATAACTATTATCTTCGGCAGAACCATCATCGACATCAAAAAATATATCGATCAATAAATCGTACGAAAGAAAAAAATATTTTTTAAAAGGCATTTTTATGATGATAGCAGGAACAGCAGTTGTTGTTTGTATTTTGGTAAAGTATTCTTCACAGAAGAAAAAAAAATTTGTGCAGGTATGTTCGTTTTTCGTGGTATGTTTGCACAACATTGACTTCACGTGTTACACTTTTCACGATGATTGACAGACAAACTGACACTCACGTATTTTGGTAGTGGAGGACGGAGGTGGTGTGTTGACGGGTGTTTTGATGGTGAGAGTGAGAGGAATATAAGGTGTGTTGTTTACAACGCTTCTTTTTTCGTATAAATGCGGTTTATAGCAACAGTCAAATGCATGCATGCACATAATATATGTGATGGCAAAATGAACCTTGTAAATTTTTTACTTCAATGTCAGCAAAACCAGCCGTTATAATGTCTCATATGTCTTTATATACTATTTATACTTTTACTTTTTGGCGTAAATGAAGTCGTCCATTCCTCTCTGTCAATCTATCGTCGTCAGCTCAGAGAAAGATAGAAAAATCTCACTTTCCTTTTCCGACTAATCCCACAAAATGTACATACAAAAAAAGCAAAATGGAAATGTTTAAAAAAAGCTACCACCAAGACCAATACCAACAACGAGTAAGCTATATAGATAGAAATAATATACATTTGCTTTTGCTGATCAAGCTGAAAAAGATGAAGAGGGAGCACAGGAGACGAGGAGACCATGAGACGGAATGACATGCATTGATTTTGTTAGGTGGATGATCACGATGATGATATTGATGAACAAAAGGTATTGCATGGCTGTATTGTTGAATATATTTTTTTCTTATAACATGCATTGCATTCTACTGTTCTTACATATTTTTTTCCTACTACTTATATGCATATGGGATATGGTTTCACACCCAGCAAGCGCAGCGATGAAACACTGGCACTCTTTTGTCATCGGACCCTTCTCATCATTCCACATTTATTCTCTCCCGTTTTTTCTCTTCTCTTTCTGTTGCTGCTCTTGTGTAAGAGTTTTTTTTGTCTTCTCTCCGTACTTTCTGGTAAAAATGGAAAAGAAAAAACTGCGTGCCGTTCTTTACTACTCTCTTTTTCCTTTCATCTTTTTTTTCTCCCTTTTTTTACATGTGCTCGTTCCACACACATAAGAACTCGTAGTAGTAGTATTCTTTTTCTCGGAATACGCATTGTACACACTTGCACCCACACACATATGTGTACAAAGCGTATATGTTATGCACTACCAAGACCGTTTTTACCACGCGAGACGTGAGACGGTGCACTTATCGATCTTTTCTGTTTCACCCTGACTGCTTTTGCTGTTGCTGCTGCCACTCATAAAAAAATTGTACGGACAGATAACATTCTCATGTTTTGTGTATATATATGTTTTTCTCTTTTTTTATGCATTATATTCATATCATCATGATCATAATGATAGTGTATATCCGTTTTTCTAGTGTTGTACATAGTTTTACTCTCACCATTTGCTACCGCAAACAACAACACCTTTTAGCACTGATCGTGAATCGTGCGAGTAAAACGAATATTTTCTGCATACTTTTGAGAAGGTAGGAGTTATGCAATTACAAATATTTTATATTTTTTCTAGGATAACTTGTTATCTTTATTTGATTTGGTTACCTTTTACGATACAATAGTTGTAAAAATTATATTATTAATCTGAAAAATATTTTACTGTATTTATATTATTCCGCTGAATGTTAATAGTTTTGGTCTCGTCTGACTCGTCTCATCTCAATAAATTTTGTTTTGTAATGGGATCATTCTTTTCACCAATTATTCTCTCCACTTAAATACTATATATCTATACAACGTCCAGAAAATCTATGCAAACATGACGTGACAGCAATAAAAACTGACAATTAAATACAAGAGAAGCCAAATGTTGCTCAGTCGCTACAACAAAAAAACAACTGGACAAAATGTTGGAATTCATCATCATCGTCATCAAAAAGAGAATAAAAGCTTGAGCAAATGGACTTTTGGATTGTCATATTTTTTTTTCTTTTGTGGTTTGTTTTCCGAAAAGAAAACAAGCCAAAGTGCATGAGAGATAGAGCGACAACATTTGAACATGAACACAGCTTGTGTATGATGCGTTCTGATAGTTTATTACATTTATTATTATCATTATATTTTTTTTGGGTACATCGTGGTTTATTGGTACATGCATGCATTTAATAACCATCCTACATGTAAAAATACACAAGGACAAAGCGGTCCACTGTTACTTAATAGAAGAGACAAAAGCTATAATATTCATATGTCGCCTTTCTGTATCTCTATTACAATTCACGTAAGAATGGAAGATGACAAGATTACAACTTTTAATGGCCATGTGTTATGTTATGACTATAGCCCCGAAAAGCAATTAATGCTGTGCACACACACAGTTAATATAACAGCAGTAATATAAAAATAGCTGCGTTTTTATCTCTCAAAGTCTCTGAAATGCTTAAGCAAGCAAAAAAACTGTTGTCGATGGTGCGTTTAAACGCAAAGGCAAAAAAATGAGTATTCTTTTTGTTGGGTGCAAAGTAAGTTAGTTAATGGTTCATACTTTGCTGATATGCATGTCAACCTCGTACATTCGTACACAAGTAGAAAACGAACTGTGGCAGTCATAAATCCCAAAGCGTGCTGTCTTCAGTTTACACAAAGCAGCAACAGAAGTTTAGCAGTATGGCGGCGACGAAAAAAAAAATTATTTTAGGGAGGTAAAAGGGTATGTGTGTATTGTCCCCGTTCATTATAAAGCTCAATGGAAAATCATGCAATAATTTCCAATCAATCCATCGGTTCCCATCAATTATTCAGCAGGGTTGCCTCTCTGGCTATAAATCGAAATCAATCATTCGGTGATAATTTCCTCCTCTCATTCAAAATGTCCTGGACGTCCACACACAACAAAATAATGCATATGTCCTTGTGATACTTGAGTGAGTGAACAATAAAGTAATGTTGTAATGCAATGCAAAAAATAGTCGAAATTTAATTAGGCTAAACAATATAACGAATGAACCGCTCTACCCAAAAGAGGAATAAGAACAATGAGAAATTATATATATTTTTTCTCTCAGGGAAAAAAGGGAACAGGCCGAGAAAAATACTTAGAGGTTTAGGTTTAGATTGCATGCAAGTCCAAGCCCAACTTACAGACACGAGAAAAAAGTAAAGTACATGCACAACATGCATTACTCCATTCCATCGTCATCGTCATTTGCCATCAATTCAACTGTAATCATCATCAGCGGCTCTTACTCTTACAAAACAAAACGGTAGTAAATCTAATGGGCCAAGTTCCTCTTTTTTTTCCTGATATGCTCACTATAAATGTCTGAATACATGCTTATCTCAAATATTGTGTTATTATTTAGTTTTTACAACGGCAGCAGGTCGAAGCAAAAAAAACTAAACATTATTTTCCCCAAATGAAAATGAAGTAGGTATGTATATCTGTCGTATTTTTACGTTTTAAGTACATTATACAATGCACGATATTAGTTAATGGTTCTGTTCTGATTCCTTCTATCGTGGTCCCTTGTGTATTTATGCATTATTTTGGTGTCGGCCAACGTTTTATTTTTTCGAGAAGTTTTTTAGGTAATATTTTTAGTTACATATGTTCAAATATCACATTTTGTGGAATGAGTGTAATTTCGGTGTATATGCGGTTATAATCAGTCACGCGAAACCTGCAAACGTAACACTCACAATTATTATTCTGGTTACTAGCAGCATTTATTGCTATTCTATCCGCTTATTGTTTAACGATATTTTTCTCGTCTTTTTTATATGTACCTATACTTCAGATTGCCGCCGTAATGAATTAGCTCATGTCAGAGAGCTCTTCATGACATTTTATCATGGTTTTTCGGTTTTCCTTTGGGATATAATAAAAACTGATTTTGTAGAAACTTTTTAAATGAGGAGGGTTGTAAAAACCAATAAAAATTAAGCTAAAAATACATCATTTTAAATTTTTTATGAGAGAAATACTATGATTGCTCATTGGGTAATTAATGGTATCTTTACCTTTATTATTCAAATTTAATGAAAATTTGAATGATTTATGATAAGTTAACGAACACATTCATTTATTCGGATTTTTTTACATGCACAACTGTGATATTTAGCAGATTATCAGTAACGCGTCTCAGAGTTTTAACGGCAAAACGACGCCGGACAATACAATTTCAGAAAACATTGATAACCAACTTAAGAAGCATTCTTTCCTTTGTTTTCCTGCATGATGCTCATTGTATTGTAAGTGATATTATTGTGATAATCATCAAAAAATATAGAAGATCATAAGAAAAGAACCCAAAGGGGAATCCAAAAAGTCATTATTAGTTTTTGGCTTCACAGAACTAAAAACTTCCCTTTTTCTCCTTATTACTTCTCCTCCATTCCCTGTATTTATGTATATTACTGATTGTTGGTCCAACTTCCTTCCATCCATTCTCTCTCATTTTATACCGCTGTAGCTTTATAATATTACTGCCGCTGCATTCCTTCCAGTTCCAGAGTGAATGACTGACCATCATCATCAAAATCATTCTCATCATCTTTTCTTCTTCCTTCTTCTCTTGGTCATCTAATAATATAGCTGGAGGTTAAGCCATCTTTTTACAACTATCCACCACTCTCACTCCTCCCGTTAATGTCTTCTATTTAATAGTATATCTCAACTCAACACATGCATATCCCTCGCCCTCCTTCTTACATAAAAACTAAAGGCAAACCTGACAGTAGTATCATCATCACTTTTTTTTCGGCAGACCACGTAAAAAAGAAAGAATCATCTTCATCACCCACCACCACCAGGAGAAAAATCATCGTGATGAGAGCCAGGAGCAGAAGCAGCAGAAATGAGCTCTTTTTGATGACTCTCATCACTTCTACTTTCTCAACGACGACGACCATACCATGATGATGTTGATGATGATGGCTCTTCCCTGGAAGCTTTATTCATTAAGTTTTTTAGATGAACAAAACCCGCGCCGCATATAACAAGAAGGATATGAGCATTTTTGCTTTCACTTTTTTTGTTCATTTTCTCCTCCTTCCTATTCTCTCCCGGTCTCTCTTAAGAAATGAGTGTGTATTAATAATACTTTATTCATATCTTTTCCTTGCGTATATCCTTAACATACACTTTTCTCTCCTCATTTTCTCCATTTTTTTCTAACTACTGCAAACATTAACTTTGTCTGACCATCCACATCATCATCACCATCTTCTCTCATCATGTGTATTGTGTAGTCTTCTTGACTTGGCTTGTCGTAAGTATTTATTTGGTGCCAAACTTATCAGAAGTGAGAGTGTGAGCGAATAAGAAGGGCGAACAAGAAAAAAAATAAGAGTAAAAAAGCAAAGCTTTTCTTTTCTTCTTTTTTTTCCATTTCTCCTCTAGAAAAAAAGTTATGCTTTATGTTTTGATGGCTCCTAGCTACAAAGACTGCACTAATATTCGGCTTGAGCTTGAGAAGAGAAAGTAAGAAAAAAAGGTAGTCATCTCACATCTTAGTCATAATATTCGACATTACTACTTAACTTAACTTTCATTATATGTATATGACTGACTACTACAAAACTATTAAAAGGCATCATCACCATCATCATCATCCTCATCATCTTCATATTGCATTGTTCGTTTTAATGAATTCTCCTTTTTTTCTTTTCGGCACCAGAAGAAACACATCAGCACCGAGAACACTATAAAGCTGAAGTAAAGAAAATGGTATACATTCTTCTCTCCTTCGGCAAAAAAAAATAATATATGAGCTGAAAATGAAGCTCATGTGAATCAATATTAAAACTATTCTTGTATATTTATAGAATAAAGTAGACGCTCACACTTTTTATGTATATACTTATTAATATAAGTTTGTTATTATTATTAGTACTTTTTTGTTCTTTTTCTTTCCTTCAGCTCAGTTCAGTCACTTGCCCTTCTTTATTTTCTCATCTTATTATGAGTTTTAGGAGGAGCCTAGTAAGTAGAGGAGCAAAAGCAACATATCATAAATTATGCCGATGAATTCTTCCTTTTTACTCATACACATCAAGCTCATATACTAGTGTTTGCGCTAATGAAGATAAGCAAGTTGAGTTGGAGAAAGAAAATGAGTCAAGAAGAATAAGAAGGAGAAAAGAGATAGAAGGCGAGGGGGTGTATTTATAAAAGTATAAATGAAAGGGAAACCCTATATAACTAATAAACTTTTTATACTATTCCATGTTTTGATACATAATAGGTTATACCAGAAAATTTTTGCCATTTTCCATTAGTCATTAACAAGGAGAGGAAAAGACAGAGAGAAAAGGATATTATATCTTATGTGCTCTAAGGTTTTTTTGTTTGTGATGATGATAACATATTAGTATATTAGTAAAGAAGAAGGAGAAAGAAAAAAAATACTGACTAAAAATGTTTGCTATCTATTCCTGTATGTTTTTGTTTGATGTTGTTTTCTCTTGATGATGATGGGATTGACGAACGATGCATGTTGTTCATTTTCTCCTTTTTTTCTCCTTGATTGGAAGAAACAGCACTGTAACTGGACATTGTATACTAATGCATGTAGATATCATATGTACTTTTGTATTAAAGCTTTTGATATTAAATTACTCATACATGGACCAATTATGACTTGATAAAAGTACAAAAAAAGCGCACGACACATTGCTAACTAATAAACTAAAAGAGAAAATGGGAATGACGACGACGAGGACGGGAACAGCCAGTGAGAATGTGTTTGCTCGACATACATATATAAATATCTATCACTCTCTATGTCACTTTTATTTTCACTTTTTTGTCATTTTTTCCTCTCAGTTCTTGTTGATTAACGGCGAGACCGGAAAAAGCAGGATCGAGAATGAGTGAGCATGCATCGATGTCGTCGGTAGTGGTGGTGGTGGTGGCTAGTACATTTATATTTTTTCTGGTTATTAACAAGAAAAATTGTAAGCATGTGAGACAGGAGACGGCGCAGTGCAGCAATATCAATAAAAATATCCATGCTGGCTGACACCACCACAGACTGCACTAAAGCGAGAAATGATGGAAAGAAAAAAGTAAACATTAATTATTGCTGTTCCATGTTCTGAAAATCTAATTAAAGCTGATGTTTTATTATTATCATATCTGATCGGTATCGCTCCGTAGTCCATTTTCATTGGTTCCACAATAAGAATCTAGAATTTCTTTGTGAATGTGTGGTCAATAGCCGCTTGAATGTTGTGCAAGTATCATCATATAAATAAGAAGATAAGAAGAGGATAAGGGGATCAATAAACAAAACTCTCAATGGCAAAGGCAATGTACCCTCTTGTACTTCGACTATGTGTACACAGTACACACACCGACCAAAATATATAATCTTTTTTTCAAAAGATTCGTCTAGTGTCCGTTCGAGAAAAAAAGAGCAGCCAAAGCCAAAAAGAAGATAAAAAAATATTTTGTGCGTAGAAATGTCCTTGTCCTTTTTATACTATAAGCTGATATACTAAAGTAAATAATATACACTATTGCTCCCGTTTTTCTATTATATTTATCGAGAAAAGAGAAAAAAGGAGCCACTTGTCTTACGTTCAAGTTTGGTGAGCAACCAAACCACAAAAAAGGACAGGAATAGGATTCAGACGATTGCACTCGTTTTCTCCAGAAAGGAAATAGGATAAAGGATAAGATGGATAACATATATGCTTACATTTTTCTTTGCCAATGCAGTTTTGCCCTTTATCATAAAAAAGTCTAACTGTTTATTTTGGTAAGTACAAAAGCTCAAGTTTTATAGTATCACTTTTTGGACTGTTTTCAGGTTTGCAATATGCAGCTGCACAGTAGAAACATAAAATGTATCACGCGTGTGTGTGTCTACTTATATGAGACGACATACATCTTACAAATTCCATATGATGCAATTTCGAATCCCCTTGTGCAACTTTTTATTCTATTTGGTTCTCTGCAGAGTGCACACATAAAAATGTATAGGTACAGCTGACGTTATTGATGTTATATACGTTTGACCATAATGTAATCTTTTCTTCCGAGAATGTCGGGGAAGTGTAGAAAGAAAATGTTCTTTTTCTATGCGTTTGATATAGATATAAAATGTATATTTTGTGCGTTATTTCTCGTAAAAGAAAAAGATTTACTGCAATGTAGGTTTCTGGTCCACCATTATTTCTACTACGCAGGATATAATATAAAGGCTGGATTTGGATGTCTACTGAATGGTTTGATAGTGGTCAGTGGTCAGTAGTTTACCAGAACACAAATACGTGAATGGAACAACAACAGTAGAGAGTAGAGAAAGGCCAGAGATGTCAGAGAGAGGTACGAGCGCAGTAACACAAACAGAAAGGAAAACTAAAAGGAAAAAAATTGGGATCACGATCAGCCCTTATACCAACAACATTCAAACCAGAAGAGTTGAGTATCTGAGTGAGTATACGAGAAAGTGTGGCAAATGCAATTTCTTATAAGAAAACTGCACTGAAATATCTGAACTGTTGCTTTTGTTGAGTTGAACTCGCGAAGAAAAAAACAGAAATGGTTTTTTTCTTTATTTTCCTGTGACCCTTTCCTAGAGAAAGAATGGTGAATGCTGAAGAAAAATCTAAAAGCCCAATGTGTGGGTTGCATGTATCAGCTTTTGGTATACAGACATACAATATAATAGATAGACATACAATCACAGTTGTTTGACAAATGAAATTATGAAATTATAATGTTTTTCTGAATATTACAATCTAATTGCAAAATTGAGTATAGGTTGTTGGATGATTATGATTAAAAAATGTGAGGGCAACATAAATATGGCTTACAGTGATCAACTTGAGTTTTTAGCCAGATAATCATTGAATCGTTACACATAAATAGTTCAAAATGCTAATTAATTGATATTCACCTAATCTTGAACAGATTCAATAAAATCATAAATTATCTTTTTTAAATTCATACTTATTTCGTTAAAGGAAATGTAATGGAAAAGCTTGATTTTGTAGGCAGGCCGTTTAAAAAAATGTATATTTTTTTATTAAACGCTTTTTAGAAAAGAAACCATTGCCAAAAATCTAATCTTCTGGGAATTCATTACTCTTTCAAATTTTGATCTTATTAATGCATTCGACTTGCATGCGAAATATGTACATATTAAATATATGCATACCTCTAATTCTAATTTAATTTATTCTTAAAACGTATTCATGTAGCCTAAATTTAACTAAATCTCACCAAGAGCAAACCAAACCAATGCATTATCTCAGTTGACTGCAATCATAAATATTACAAGAAATGTTTATCATTAAGTATCTTTATATTTTTTTCACAAAAAAGGAGACCGTAGCCCAAGATAGTAAAATCTAAAAAAATGCTGAAAGTAAACATTCCCAACACACAAATGTACACCGATAACCTTCTAATTTCCGTTTCTTCAGCCTGTTATGACTGTGTGGCTCTATTTTCTCAAGTAATTTGGCCAAAAGATCTTGAATAAAATGTGGAGGGCTTGGGAGCAATAAATCTCAACAAGCCAGTCTAAATCGTAAACCAATTTCTCTTGAGACAATCATAATAATAACATCACACATACACTTATATACAAGATCTTCCCATTTTCCCGATTTTATACACAAAATTGTTAAGTGAATCTCAAAAGAACAAACACAATGTCTTCAGCTCAGTCGCGGCAAATAATAATAATAAAAAGTTATCTTCGTGTAGGCACACGGCACAAGGAAAGGCAGACGTCATCCTCCGCCAATGGGACAGGAAGGATAAACACACGTGCGTTCCTAACTCTTCTTGAGATTTTTTCTTCTCTAATTTACAGTTCCAAACAGAAAATAATTTCTTGAGCTTTAAAGTTTAATCTTCATTACATTCAACTCAACATTGCGAATATATCAATAAGTTTTTATTTACTTTTGCCACTGCAATGATTACACTTTCGTCATCGTCACTATTATCATAATAATCATCACACCATGTTTCCTCCGCTAAATATTTTGTGTACACAAAATTATTTCGCTCTCAGTCT
>JAQFYG010004596.1:0-10857 GCA_034694325.1 Entomobrya corticalis | reverse complement strand
AACTTTTTACCTTGGTCCCAAGCCCCAAGGTTTAATATAATATCTACCAAAAAATGTAAATATGGAAAACCCATTGTACCATAAGCAAAAAGCAAAAAAAAAATTGATGCGACACATAACAGATCACAATAAATCTTTCCCTGGAAAATCCTCTTTCAAGCAAATGTGATAGCCAAATCAGATTTTTAGCCACTGATAATGACGATAAGTTGTCGTTTCTCAACGTGATTTGCATACACATGCTCAAAATTATGTTTTAAACTTCATACATTGTATACGGTATGAAATGTAAACACGACTTCTTGAAAAGTTTGCCCAAAGACTAGACAAAAACTAATCGGTTTTGTAAAAGATTTAAATCCATTATTTAAATAAGACATCTCGGCGGGAGTAAGCAGTCTAGGCTTCTTCGTTTCAACATTATTAGAAAAACATCGTGGCATTATATCCAAAAAAATCCTTTAAATTATCTTCAAGTATCATTATCACATTCTTTTTTCATTCGGATCAACCATACAAAAGGTGATACATATCAACAACAGAAAAAAGTGAGCACTCATCCTGACCATGTCATTGTGTATTTTTACTGATGCATGACATAAAGAACAATAAGTGCAAGAGTAAAAATGTATGAAATTTTTATTTGTCTGCCTAATTTAAGTTTGAACATCATTATAAATATAAAGAGATGATGAAGTAGATAAAAATAATTTATCATTTTTTTCTCGCACTCGTCGGAGTAAAATCCTGTAAAAAGCAACCTTTAAAGGTGTTGGTGAGATAGGTGCTAGTGCTCTGGTCTGTAATAAATTGAAATAGATATTTGTTCTGATACCTCATGTTCGCTGCGGTTTGCTCGATGCATCCATTTTATGCCTATAAACTAGTAAATGATTTAAGCTAAAGTAGCATAATAAATATCTATAAATATTACAAGCGGTTACGTATACTATGTATATAACCTGTTGTAAGTTTTCAAGCAAATATGCAGCAAATTAAATAATTTTGTACACGACAAGTACAAAAATATTCATCATAATGGTAAAGCAGAGTATAATATATACCTACTAAAAGGCTTTAATATGTTGATGGTGATGAAACCACTATTCTATAATGACCAGGAGAAAAAATCAAGGACAAAAGTACGAAGACCTGCCAAGAAAACTTAACTACAGAAAAAATAAAGCGAAAAAAATAGGCGCGATCGAGATATTTTTTTCTTTTCTACTTTGGTACAACGACTGTGATGATTACGATGACGCTCTTGTTTAACATTTACGTATTTTTCCGCGGAGAGAAGACAACAAGAGAGACGCACAAGTTTACTGTATGAACTTTACAAAAAAATAGTTGTACTATAACTTGATAGTGTGCAGTTGTTGTAATAATGACAACGGACGGCGATATATGATGAACACAAGATATTTTGCAGCATTTTTATTTCATTTTGCAAAGAATAAAGAATTTTATATATCACTTTTCGTCATGTCTTATTTTTTGCCATTTTTTTCGTCTGGTCAAAACAAAACTCAAATGAGCGCGTTCTTTTAGGTAGAATTACATTACACATTACTACTACAAAACTACATGAAAGATTTATGACTGGTTTCAAATGGAAAAGATTGGTTCTCAATTAATTGAGCTAGCCACATAAAAAACAAAACAGGGCAACAAGCTCAAAAAGAGTGAGCTTTTTCTTAAAGATTTATCTTTTGTTACACAAGAGATTCAACAAATCAAGAACAAGCAAGCAAGCAAATCATATTACAGCACGCAGCCGGTTTTGTCAGGATAACTCCTGTGTGTACACTGCATCATACATTAAATACCTACTTTATTTGCAAATTGAAATGGATCTTTTTTTACAGAGGTAACTCTTTGTAAAAAAGATTTATGCTAATGTGCGAACAAAAGTCAAATATTATATTGGATGTCTATGTAAATGGAGCATTTTTATTAGGTACAGAATTCGGCACATGCTTAAATTTCTACGTCTTTTCATCTCATCTCTGAAAAAAATGGCAAATATGGCCTATTGTGATGTAAGCTGTGATTTGTTGAACTTGATGATATATAGTTTTCTTAAGATATGATACTGCAAGACTAAACTGCAATGTTTTGTTGAGATAAATGCTAAGATAATGATGATCTAGATCTTTCTCGTTTTTCTTTGGTTATTTTACCAGGTTAGGATTCATGCAAATATAATAATGCACTGTTTATCTCTAATCTGATTGGTTGTCCAATATATTTGTGTTCTGTTTTTCCTTCTCAAAAATTCCTTTTCTATAAATAAACTTTTGAAAAAGAACGACTTGTGACATGACACATGCAAAACTGCGACTAATTTTCGTGCTTGCATTTTATATGCGAAATGCAACGTCTTTTTTGGCAGCCTTTCTCAACATCTTATAAGCATCATCATTACCAACTGCATAGGTAATTGAAATCCTTTTTATATGCATCCTTCCTTCTTATCTTCACGTCATCCTCCTAATTCTTTATTTTTTGCATCAACCATCATTGCAACCAACCAACAAAAGTCATTATCGTAAATACTGAACTATCCTCATGTTAAATAACCAAAAGATAAATTCCCCATCGTCTAGAAAAAAATACAACGAATGCACCAACATCGTCATGCACCTTCACTTTGTATTCAATTTGCCACTGCAACTCGCCTGTTTTTATCTACATGTACTTGTGTCTAAATCACGTAATAATTTTTCCATTTCCTTCCTCCTCTCACATCACCACCGCTCTTTAACAACACATATTTATTTTCCTCGGAGATTACTTCTCTTCATTTTCCACACTGTTTGTAAATACCTATCGTGAAAACCACAATAATAATAAACCATATACAACAAACAAATATGCAATAAGTTTTTTAAAATGTACACATTTTTCAAGCACTGCATGCTTCTTGATCTTTGTTGATGGGTGATGTTAATTTTTTTGCACATACCAACATCCATATTTTTTCTACTCGTCAACAGAAGTTCGTCAGAGAGAGAAATAATCTAAAAAAGACATTCGCAACTCAAGACAAAAAATAGAAAAGGTCAATGAATTCAATTCTATATTCGCATACTTTATATATTCCTATTCCTTTTTCATCCAACTTCTCCCTTTTTCCTTTCTCACCTTTAAAAAATATATATATTTATGCTTATGTATGCGCGTATATTATCATCATCGACATAATAATGGCAACAACAAAATAGCAAAAAAATACATCATTATAACATTAGTGTTAGTACTCTACATGATTGCATTTATTATGATTAGGGTAGATGATATGATGCTTATGATTATTATGACGAAGATTCACTTTGAACAAGATATAAAAACACTACTGCAAAACAGTCTCGTCTACCAACTCATGTCTCATTTGTTTGCTGTTGCACTCTTTTTTTCTAGAGGTACCAAATATAGTCTGCCCAGTTAATATTTTTGCATGTATTATAAACACAATGAAATATTTTTTACAACAAACTCATTCAGGATGACGTCGACGTGGTGAAGTGTAGAATAATATGATAAGTAACTACAACACTAACAAACTGTATTTTAGCAATGATCATTTATTTTGTCCATTTAAAATAACACACAAAATAAAAAGAGATTACTCAGCGGCGGGGAGAAAACAGAAACCCAAAGAAGAAATGGTAACTCACGATTTTTATGCTTCTATATATTCCCCTCTCCCTTCATCTTATTCATTGTTGATCACATCATCAAAGAAAAAAATAGTCATATTAACTTTGTGTCATAGTCATCATCGTCGTCATAATTTTCTCGAGTTCAAGATCATCATCCACAAAAACAGTACAGTACACAATACAACGAAGCAAAAAATATGAAAACATTATATTTCTAAATCTTATCCGTATACCACTAACTCTCGACGAGTTGACTCTTCATGAACAACCACAAACGATGAAATTATTATAAAGACGAGCACAAAAAATATGTTTAAAAAGAATAAGTTTAAAAAATATGAAGTGCATTACCATTTCATCATCATCATCAACAACAGAAGCGGCAGAAGATGAGCATATCATCCTGAAACAAACTCCAAGCTAAACAGACATTGCCCTGTAGCCCGAGGACAAAAAATATATCTGTTGCCTTTTTTTCTCAATTTTGCAGTCAACGAAATGGTGGTGATGCACAGTTTACATAATACGCAGTACAAGTACACAATAAAAGTGCCATCATCAACGTTATCGTTATCAACCATCTTTTTAGTATAAAATGCCTACCTGAAAAAGTGTGGATATTTGAAAGATTTTTTTATAAAGCTGTATATAAATTATATATATGGAATATGCAACGAATTCATTCAACCAGGATCTTTTTTCATCGTTTGTTGTCGCTTCTTCTTCATCTTCTTATTCCCATTCTTTAAAAAACATTTTTGCTTGTTTGTTAATACACGCATTGTTACCTGTTACTTTTATTTCTTTTCAAAATTATATTCCTCTTTTTTTGACTTGATGATGATTGTTTTTTTCCTTCTGTTCTTCTGTCAGTTTTATTTTTTGCAGTCACTGAACCGTAAAACTTATTGAGAAGGTGATTCACAGTCAAAAAAATCAAACAAAAAAGGTACAATGAAACCAACAAATTTTTTAATAATAAATCCAAAATATTTGTCTGCATTTTTTTTCTTTTTGATGAATTCACAAAAGATAAAAAGGCACATCATATTGTGTAGTAAATTATCTAAATGAGAATATTATGAGCATTTACAGCTACTAATTAACAAATTAGCAATTAGGTATTCATTAAAGTACTAAGTAAGTACAAAGCATTTTTTTCTTCAAATCTTGGCACATTTTTTTTGTTTTGTCTGATTCATTTTGGATGTTTGTGTGTCTTTTTTCATTTTTTTCTTTCATTTCAAACTAATTGACTAACATCGTCTCTTCATTTTTAACTTCCCGAATGAAAAGGCTAATTAATAGGTAACGTTAAATGAGTGATGGATGTACATACCTACTCCTTTCAACAGCCAAATAAAGTTTTCTAATGCATGATTAACTTCACTTTGTACATACATCCTCTATACAACATCTAATCTAATGTAACAGCAAAACATGATCATTTTGCTATCATCGTTATCATCAACCTCTAAGCAAAACTTGAAATGATCTTAGATCACAACTTTTGTTATTTTTAATATGAAAAAACTGTCAATGCAGTTCTCTTTTTTTCTTTAAAATGTTGAGCGAGTCGTGTTGTAGAACAAGTTCACCACATGTCAAGATGCACACAGAAGATTTCAAAGAAAAAAACCTATCATCATAATCAATGTCGTGACTTATGAAAAATTATGTGCTCATTCAGTTATTTACCTCTTCTACTCAAAACTTTTTGCAACAAGCTATTGCCTATATATGGCAGTTTTATTATTATGATTTTCTAACGGACTGTTTCCCTCATTTTTATATAGAAAATCAGTTTTGGCTTCAAGTAAAATGTATGAACACATTTGAACAATAAAATACGCTCAGTAAATTGTATGCATATAAAACACGATCTTTTTCTTTTTAAAAAATCAACTGTTCTCTTTTTATTTTCTTAAAAATTATGACTTTTATGTTCACTCACACAATTACTGTTATTATTATTATGGCATATTACAATTTGGTCAACTAATAAAATAGGGGAAAACCAGTTCATTCACAGAAGAAGGAGCAAAAAAATTGGAAGAGTGATGATGATGAACTGTTGGTAGTTCCTCATTTGTTTAGCGCACATAGCAGGCGTATGACGATGAGTGGTGCGTGCGTGCCCCGACTTTCTATAAACTGATCAAGATCATCATCGTCAAAACTATCAAAATATTATAAAAGATCTTAATCATAATATGGGTAACCACCTTTATAAAAACGTTTAATTTTACTACCAAGAGAAGCAAATAAACTGACAAATTTTCTATTCAATTTCGGATATCTTTTAAGATGTATTCCTTAATAAAATACATATTACTTATTCATTTCATTCATATTTCTCATACGTCATTTTCCATGAATATTTATTGGGGACAAAACTTTAATATGACATATCATCATCACTCTTCCCTTTTCCTTCTTGTTTATTTTCCTTTAGGTATTCCCAGAGACATGTACCATTTTCTACCTATTTCCCTCTGGTTATCTCACCGGTTGTGATGCTCATGTGATGATCACCATCAAAGTGACAAACGGACCTTGTCTCTTGTGCTTTCCACATCTTTGAGCAGTGGAGCCACAATAAAACATGACATTCCTCCCATCTTAATAAATTATAAATACATTTATATATTTTTTCTAGAAGATCCCTTCCTTTTACCACCACCACCACATTTACAGCACATACCATTTTCAGTTTATTTCATAAAAAAATTGTCTACCGACAGTGGGCACATAAAATGCCTTGTTCTTTAAGTGACAGCTGGAAATGTAAAGTGGCAAAGTGAAGGATGTCATCATGAAAAATGACATGCTGGGCAAGTACAGACGAAGGAAAAAAGTAAAGCAGGAAATCCCCATGTTATTTCTTCTCCTTAAGGCGACTTAGGGAAATGTGTGCTCTCACAACAATAAGAAGGAGCAACATTAGTAGCTCTACAACTCAAGTATAATAATCTCATCATCATTTCATCCTCTTTTTCTACCGTTTCCACTTCGTCCCTAATTCATTCACTTTCGTGTCAAAGAGGTTGTTAGATAGGTGGATAAGGTGGTAGCATACGCATGTAATACACACACTTTCCAGCCTACCGCTTTCTTTCTTTCGTCCCTAAAAACATAACTCCCTGTTTAACATCCCGAAACGAATTCCGTGAGAGAAGATGGAAGAAGAAGCAACAGCTCAAGCGAGTTTAGGAGATTGAAGAAGAAAAAGAAATGAATGGTGAAACAGGGAGCAGAAGAGTGGAGTAGACAATGAAATATTGCATCACATCAAGTCTTAAGTTGCCGTCATAAAACAACCATAATTTAAGCTATCACAACACCAAGAAAAAAATGGAGAAAAGAAATAGAAATAGAGGCACACTTGTATATAGAATATACAATATAGCTGAAAGCAACAACTGGAAAAAATATAAATGGTGATATGTACGGTGAAAATATTATTATGGGATTTTTATTGTTGTAAACGCGTAAAAATAACACGGAAATGAGAACGAGACACAAAAACATTGCTTTTTGTTTTCCTTCTGGACAAACTCGTTATGTAAGTTGTAACTTTATTACCTATGTAACATTAGGGTACGCTCCAATTATCATTATTGCATAACCCAAAAGAAAATAATATGAAGGTTTTCTTTGCGGTCAACGTCAAAAAGAAAAAAAATACAGAATGACTTTGTGCACCGCGTGCCAAATGTCAATCGGCATTTTTACAGGAAAGATGAAAATGATTAACTCATCAGTTTTTCTAGCGTTTCATTTTTAAAAGACCAACATTTTCAAATATTTTCTTTTCCCGTTTCTTCCCATTTCCTTATTTTCCTTTTTTAAAGAAAAAGACCGACTCGAACGAATTTTGCAGATTGTATATAAATAATGTCGTGATGTATGTGTGATTGAAGATTGAAGTGAAAATCAACAATGACAATTCCCTCATGTGTACATAAGCTTATTTGGCTTCCTTTTAGTCTATACTTGTCTCAGTCGTATACTTTCGTTCTATGAGGGAGAAAATTGTCTGGTGTCACCATTCGTATCCCACCACCACCTCACCACACGAACTTAGAAAAGGATCGAGGATCATGATGTAAGTGAAAAATGCAACAAAAAAGTCAAAAGACATAAGCCTAACAGCTGGGAACTGCTGTGGGTTTCCTTCTTTTTCAAAAAAGAATGTACACACTTTTATACCGACTTTGACTTTGATACTTGATCTTCCTCACTCGTGACTATACTTTAGCAACTTAAGTTAACCAAGTTATACCACAAAAGTAAACCATCAACAATTTTCATCAAAAATCTCTTTTTCTGACTTGTGACCGAGATGATTGTAATGATGCAGTGCAAACATGCAACTGTTCTAGGAAAAAAATAAAAGAAAGGCAGGAGGAGGAGGAGATGGCGAGTAAACGACCTTTTGTTTTATTCATTATGGGCCATTCCGTGAGATTTACTTGGATATCTATCTCTCTCTCTGAAAAGTAGAGTCACTTAAACTTATTTATTTTTCCCCCACCAAAAATAAATGTTTGTTCTTTTATAATAGCGGCATAGTTGATAGTCTAATATATATTTGTACATGATGCAAAAAACGGTTCTTCCAAGATGGTAAACGGACAAGATGAACGTTTTTGTAAAAAACATACATACATAAAGCACATTTTTCTTTAAAAATAGATGTGACAAAATATATCACTTTATAACACAAAAATAAATCCCGTTTTTGTGACCTTTTTCGTAGAAACGACAGACAATATAAAAGAGAAAAAAAGCTGATTGAATTTTTCAACTTGACTTGATAAATAAATTGAATTTGACAAAAAGTTGATTCGCTGTTTTTATCCTCGACATTTCTAGGAATAAACAATTTTGTTGATGGAGTTTTCTCTCTACTTTAGTAGTAGCTTTGTGTTGACAGAGAAGCCCACACACAAATTTGTTAGTAAACAAGTACATTAGAGTTATATAACGTCTAAATAAATATCAACATATAAAGTTTATTCAACTTAATATTTAATTTTTCAGAAGGTCACAAATGACGACAATAGGAGGAGGAGTAGGTACTTCCATAATCGATTTTTTTTATTCTCAGAGAAATGGCAAAACAGTAAATCTAATGATGAACAGGATGACGGTAATACTGGAGAAAATCCTCCACCAAAATTAATGCCACTCTAATGAAGAATATCCAATGCCAAAATTTATTCTGGAGTTTGTACTTGCTTTTGTCAGAGATTCAAGGCAACTTGTCTCCCAGTTTTTGTTAGCTGACATGCCAGCTTTTTAAGCTTTTTTAGTATATAGGTAGTCAAAGTCCAACTTAATGAATTAGACAAAATGGAAAAAGCACGTGTCATCACCGTCACATGACTATTGTGCTTGGTTAAGCCTGACTGAGCCACCACCACAGCATCATCATTAATTTTCATAAAATTTATATCCGTACACTTTTCATTTTCTCCGGGATAATTATGATATTTTATGGATGACTATGAAATGAAAGCTAAAGCAATTATAAATTTCTAGTTTTCTACACCAAAAAAAGTACGAGAAAAGGTGGCGTTACAACACAGGGTATTATAGAAGATGAAAGGAGGACGTTGGAGAGAATGGATTGTGGATTTTATGACATTATTACCAGGGCTGTTTATTTATTTGGACGGTATAACAAGCAGTCTACTAGTTACAGATAGATGTAGATGGCAAGCCAGCAAAGGAAGGAAAATGTTGGCGGTGGTGTATGGGAAAACGTGCCTATTTTATGACCTTGCCACGCGACGCTTTTACTTTTCACTCTAAAAAACTTTCCCAGTATATAACTTATAGAAAGAAAGACATGCTTATATACTAAAATAATATGCTTCCGTTTTATCAAGGAAAATCCTTGAGAAACTGCATAAAATGGAAGATAATAAATATCTGTATGAAGCTATAATACTTTGCTCACATACGAATGCAAAATGAAAATGCATGAAGATGAAATAATAAAGATATTTTTGTGCATTGTGTAATGAATGGTGGTGGTGGTAGTGGTTCCTTTTTATTATTACTTTTCAGTCAGTCCACCAGAGAAAGGAGGGAATACACAGTGGGAACAATACATATTATATATTATGGCAGTCTGCTGCCTCCAGTTAACTTTTGGCTTTTCCCCTTCTTCATCTTAGTCTTCTGCTATTTTCTCTTTCTCTAAAACTGCTTTTCTTGGTTGTTTTCCTGTTTCTTCGTGACTTCTTTCCTTTGTTTTAGGGTAATGGGTAGGAAGACGACAAAATGGAGAAAGTAAGTTGGGTTTTGGGAGAAGAGTTGAGTGTCACATGCGGTAGTGGCTTGGTATGTTTTAGTTAGACATTGCAGGCTGGGAAAAAATTTCATCTTGGAAGTTGAAATGGGAAAGAGTCAAGTGGGAGGAAAGAGAGAAATATTCAGGAAGTACTTTCAGATTTTAGAGGAAGAATATTAAATATGCAATATTTAATATAAGGAGATGAGATAAAATTATGCGTGTTTTTAATGGGCTCTCCATGTCGTTCCACTTGCAAAGTAGTGTCATCTTTTTATGACTGGAGAGTGGAGAGCACTTTTCCAGACTTCTTCATGGGAAATGTTATGATAAAATCTGTACCAAAGGTACACTACTTTTACTTATTAAACACTGCTGTTTTATCTTGCACCTTACTTTTTAAAATAAATATACTTTGTTAGTTTGATAAAAATTTTTGTCAAACTGCCTAGGCTAAAACTTTACTTTTAGCACTGGAATTTTGTAAGTTTGGGGGCAGATTTGAAAGTTTTTCTAGAGTAACCTTCAACTTGGCATACCACATAAAAGAGGAATGTAATGAAAATTTATACATTTACATACCTAATACCGAATAAAATAGCCCAAGTGGCCTTGTCCTTGTTGTAAAGTAAGGAAATGTGGGAATATTTTAATTCTTCAAATTATCTGGACTTTTGGATATTTGAAAACAAAATAAATTACAATTGCAAGAAAATCGGCTAATGTCACTTCATTTTTTTCAAACAACAAGTTTAAGTGGATACATGCATCCATTGTCTAAATGATATTTCCAGTTGTTTTTTCTGTCCCAGCTATCAAGTTTCATAATTAACTGCCAAGTAATTGCCAATAAAAATCAGACTAATTTAGCCTGTTGCCGACATTCCT